>JAOUQU010000012.1:506884-519822 GCA_028566735.1 Ammoglanis amapaensis | reverse complement strand
AACCTGTGTTCTCGTACTTCTCATTGTAAGTCGCTTTGGATAAAAGCGTCGGCTAAATGCAATGTAATGTAATGTAATGTATCGTATTTTCCCAGTGTGTGTCCCACCCTACATAGACTGGTGGTAAATCTAGATGATTGATGGAAGAGTAGATAAATAATTATGGGTTGTTTTTAACTAGTAAAAATCACCAAAAAGTTGGTGTCTCATTTCATTTTCTAGCTTCAGTATTTAATGTTCTAGTATCACTACAACATGCTGTAAATCAGTAAATCGGATTAAGTGTATTTATAAACTCAACACCCCCATGTATTTCTTTGTCATTCCCGAACCAGCTTCCATAAACGTCAGCATTTTGTACTATACAGTCTCCCTTTTGTGCATTTTGTCGTCTGCCATTATGACTTTGCTCCTAGATTAAAGAGTCCAGGGACTCCCGGTGTATTTGCACATCTTAACAGCGATTAGATGCACTCACTTGTTCTTTTTTAATTCCGTCGTGGTTTTAATTCAAATCATTGGTGCCGTTTTCTTCTGTATTACTAATGTCTTGCATTTATATGGACTCCTTTTCAATTTCAGGTGTTTCAGTCAAACCCAATGGTAATAAAATCAATGTTCTATTGTTGTAGGCTATGAAATGCAGGAATGGAAATAAAATGGCTCATGTTCATAGTCTGCAATCAAAAGTCAAAGTAAATGCCATTTTAACTTAAAAAAACGACCAGATGTGACATGACCATGCTCATGGGTACTAAAAGTGGTCTGAAAAGACATAATTTCACCGGAGCAGTTATGTGGAACTCTAATTTTCTAACCTCAACACTGAGTAAATGCTGAATGCAAGTCAGGCAGTTTCACCCAACATTCATGCTCAAACTCACAAAAAATGGTCTTTTAACTGAATGAGCACAACCAGTATACAAAATCACGTGGGCACCTTTTCAAATCTTGTGAAGGCTAATACATTTTCAAATTTGATGCAGCTCTGTATAAATATCCATAGATTTTCACAGGGACTGTAGCCTTTAGTGATAGAAAATTTTAATGCCTTGGCATCCCAAGCCTAAAATGAGAATGCACAATTGGAAATAGTGAAGTCTTTGGAAGACGCCTGAAGGCCTCCTGCTTAAATACACACTGCTGATGAAGTCTAGTGGTGGACAGCTTGCTTGGAGTCAAATTCAATAACAACAAATTCAATAGAACAAATTAGACTGTGAACTTTGTAGACTAGCTGTGAGACCAGTCATGTGGCTAAAGTATTGTGCGTGGCTTGAAAGTATAAGTCTGACTCATGAGATCATAACGACAGACATCACGGATCATTTAAGTTTTTAGGTTTGTAATCTAAAGCAAAACAGGTAGGAGCTATTAATAAGCACATCTATTTGGTTCAATGGCAATAATGAATAATGATATAACTACAATAATTGATAAAACATTTGAACATTTAAAGATAAGCTAAAGTAATCGCTTGACCATGTGGTTCTATCAGCTGTTGTTGAGTGACGGTTCTTGATGCAGTTCCGTCTGTAGAATCACTGAAATTCTTTTTGATTCCTTGAATCGTTTAATAATATTATGAACTGTAAATAAAGAAAAAAGTCTTTCCCAGTATTACTTTAAGGTTTTTACGCATTGTAACAACAAACTTATTTGTTGACAAACTGGGGATCATGTGGTCATCTTTGTTTTATATCTGTGTGCACAGGACACTCCTGTTGGGACGTCCATTTTAATGGTGAACGCTACAGATCCGGATCAGGGCACTGGTGGAAGTATACTTTTCTCCTTCCAGCCTCCTTCTACCTTCTTCAACATTGACGGAGCCAGAGGAATTGTGACAGTTATTAGACGTCTGGATTACGAAACCACAACTGCCTACCAGCTCACAGTTAATGCTACGGTAATTACACACATACATAGTCGACAAATTTTGGGAACCAATGATTTGAAAATGATCTTTTTGGCCATAAATGCTTGCAGGTCAAATACAGGTCAAGCCGACGACCACAACTATACACCGTCCAATAGAGGAATATTACAGACAATCAGTGGACCTGTATTTGTCTGACATGTTTGATAGATGGGTTGTCTCAGAGGCGAAGGGCTAGTGCTTTAGAGTGCAGTTCCAATGGAGTGGTATCAGACTTTAAATAAATCAAACCCTGACAGCTCGGTTGCTGTCAGTAGAGAAGCTGAATTTTCTGCTAGCACACAAGCACTGAGAGTTGAAATTTAGTGTTTTTCCACAGTTCACTAAGACTTTAAATCCAGTCCATTGTAGTGCTGGTACCAAGCCCTAGATTTTGACCAGTCCAATGTTTTTTTGACAAAAAATACACTGTGTACTATTTCTTTTTCATCATTTCTGATCAGACATACTATCACCACCACTGGTCAAAGTGGTCAGCACTGTCACCTCAGATAGATGGTCTTATGTTTGATCTTTAGGTGTGATGGCCTGGGTCCTTCCTGTGTGGAGTTAGCATGTTCATTTTGTATCTGTGTGGATTTCTAGGAGCTCTGGTTCAACAGTCCAACAACGTTTTTGTGAGATGAATTAGAAGCAGCACTCAATAGTTACTGACTGTGATTGACATTAAACTTGAACTGATTAAACTTAGAAATCTTGTGTAACTACCGTTTCTGTCATGAGTCTAACCAAAGTGTAAAACATTTAAATCCACCACCACAGGCATATTTACAGAACACAAATGCAACACTTTGTGCCATTAAAAGTCAAAACTTTGTCTTACTAAGTCTTACTAAGTTGGTACACTGTTTTTATTTTTATAGGACCAAGACAAGCTTCGTCCACTTTCCAGCCTGGCTAATCTAGCCATAACCATCAGCGACGTTCAAGATATGGACCCCATCTTCACAAACTTGCCATACAGCACTAACGTTGAGGAGGAAGTACCACTGGTCAGTACATATCTGCTTCATATATTAAGGCCTATTATGTCCAGATAACACGACTGCATGTTTTTGGAAGCTCTAAGAGGAAACACACAAAGAAAGGAACTGGTCCGCCCCACCTGTAATCAAAATAATCATAATTATAATGAGATATATAATTGGTTGACCACGGTTGGTCATGTCCATTTTCAACTGTAAGTCACTTTTGGTTCAAAGCATCTGCTGAATAAATCATAAATGTAAATTTAATTCTAGACAAGCTGTCTGTGAGTCCACTTTATTCATATAGTGCTTTTTACAGTAGACATTGTCTCAAAGCAACTTTACAAAATACAGGATAAACACATACAGAAATCCCTGTCAAACAAGTTGAGGGCAACTGTGGCAAGGAAACCCTGAAAATTACAGGAAGAAACCTTGAGAGGAACCAGACTTAACAAGGCAAAGACTTCTTGGGAAGTCTTTGTATGCAGGTTTAAATGTGATTGCTTTTTAATCTGACACGTTGCTTTGTAGATTTCAAATGCTTTCAATTCTGTGAGCTGGATGGGTGCATTTATAAGGTGTGGATGTCACTTTACACTGAGGCAGATTTGATCTACTAGTAAGACAATGCGACACACCACTTTGCTACAAATGTCCCACAACAGTTGACAATGTGCAAAACTTCCAAGTACTCTCCACATAGTCGGAGAGTACACTGCCGTGTAATGCACTATAGTCAGTATGGCTCCAGATACTTGACAAACACTACCAGAAACTTCTGTCAAATCAGAAGAGCTTGCATTTGAACCTATAATTAAGCTTATAATTAAAAGTGTTGTGTACATACGTTTGGCCATATAGCATCTCTGTTTTCTGAGGGAATTTAAACTTTTAAGTTAAGCTGTACATAGATCAGACACAGATAATTCCCCAAGCTCAACTTTTTCCACACATTAGTGCTTACACAAGCAGGATGTGTGTCTGTTTGCAGGGTAAGTGACTGATTGGGTGTCCAAAGATCTTAAGGTTTGAAGATCAGTGTTGTTTCTAGTCCAGCATTAGTGTTTGCCTCTATCTGTCTCTCCAAGATGATCGTCAGTCTGCTGACTTTTTGTACTTGACTTGTCACCGGGTGGGGGGTCTGGGTTGCCATGCTGCCAAATCCAGTGTGCACATAAAATTGTGATGAGCAGATGCGGTACAAAATAAAATTCAGACTTTGAAGATTGTCAGGTGGCGGGTAAACAAATGGCCTGCATTTATATTAATGATCTATGGAAACATAGAGACTGTTAAATGGCAGTATTGAATGGCAGCCATTATGTATTGGAAGAAATGACCAAAGCCCATTTCTTTAACAGGCGGTCTGAGTCCTTTCTGTGTGGAATAATTGGTTTCTTCCATGAGTCCTTGATCACTCTGACATTCAAGTGTCGAGAGTTGCATTACATCTTCACCAAGATGTAGCGATGATAAAAGATTCGGACCACTGTACAAAGTATTCTCCAGAAGATTCTAAGGAATCTTAATGAAGTTCAGATCTGGACTCTGTGGTGGCCAATCCATGTGTGAAAATCAGGCACCCCAAACCATTCTTTCACAGTTGTACCCTGATGAATTTTGCCATTGTCATCTGGGAAAACATCTGTACCACCAAGGAAGAAACAAAATCATTTATGGATCAACCTGGTGGTTCGGGATATTCCGGTAGTCAGCTGACTTCATTCTTTAGGCACAAACCTTGGCAAAATCTAGACTTGACCAACTCTACCAACCCAAAAAATAGCACCCACTCTCCCCTGGGCTTGTACAGTAGACACTAAGCATGATACGTGCTTCACTTTGGCTGCCTCTCTTCTTATCCCAATGCGCCCATCACTCTGGGACAGGGTACATCTGGACAGTCCAATCTTTATGCTCCCATTTTGCCATTTAGCTTCACTTAGTAGTGCATTTCTTAAAGCTACACAGCTGATATGTCTCAATACATTGAGTTGTCTTTACATTGTGTGTGTGTGTGTGTGTGTGTGTGTGTGTGTGTGTGTGTGTGTGTGTGTGTGTGTGTGTGTGTGTGTGTGTGTAGCCCGTTCCTGAGGACCTCCAGAATGGTCCAGGATTTGGATATGTAGTCGCATTTCGACCTTATGGCGCCACTGGTTGGATGCAGGCTGCTGTGCCAGTTGCAGAGGCCTCCAAATATGTCTTCAAGAATGAAAGCATCCAGCCATTCTCCAAGTTCCAAGTCAAAGTGGGTGTCTACAACAACAAAGGAGAAGGACCTTTTGGGCCGGTAGTCACAATATATTCAGCTGAAGAAGGTGATTCTAAATATGTTTGATAGATACACGTGTGTTTATCAAGACATAATATCTAGAAACAGTTCAACCTCACTTTCCATTATTAACTGGTTCCAGGAGATACGACTTAAACTTAAAAGACATATGTGGGATCAACTTGTCTCTATGTGGGGTAAAATACAGTGCATATAAGGTCACAAATGAATCAGAAAGAGAGAGTAGCCGATAAATAGACATATACCGTGCATACAAGAATAATAAGAATTTAAAACAATCATGGAAATCTCTATTGACGATGCCTAACTACTGAACGTACTTTTCTATGCTTATATAATTTGATATGCTTTTATTCATATTTATTGTGGAGTAACATCATTTCATGTGCTCTTTCTGTTGGGTATAATTAAGAACAACTTAACTTGAAATGCCATAAGGCAAGATGTACTATACAGCAAGACAACTTATTAACCATATGTCATGTCAGATACAGTCACTCTATTCCATTTTACTGGTCTAGTGCATTCTAGTTATAGGTTCTTACTTAATTAAACAATAAGTCGTTTTATTGATCAGCACATTAAGGAAATTACTAGGATGTTCTGCCTCATTAATAGGGATGGACCGATAGTCCTGATTTTCTGGGCTGATTCCTGTTTCCCATTTTTCATGGACTATGACCTGCCTTTACTGATTTTAGACGATTGTGATTCATTTATTCAAATTACTTTACAGCACACACAAAATAAATGTGCTTTTATATTTTCTATTATATATTTTCAACAATAACCAAGACACCGTTGCTTGGACGGCGTAAGGAACACCAGCTGTAAAGAACATGCAAGCGTGCCCCAAACTGATCGCATAAAGCATATTTGATAAAAGACCTGCCTAAAACGAGATCAGTAAACTGCTGGAGATCGGTAAACGTGATCAGTAAACTGCTCACCAAAGCATTGCTAGAGAACGGCACATGAGTCTGTCTTTTCCACATGTGCTTATACACATAATAATATCCGCAATCAGAAAACCACACAAATATTTCCCTCTTTTCACAGCCAATATCTGGCACAAAAGCAACTTACCCCTCATATCCTGTATAAGGATGGATCACTATAGAACACTTAATGTTTAATAATTAGATATAGAAATCTAAGTTTTATAGAGCCATTTTTTACTTCTTTTCACATAATAAAATAAATATAATTTATCTATTTTGTAGGGTAATTTTCAATTCATGCAGGTGCATTACTTGTGGTATAATAAAATATCCAGACAAATATATAAAAACAAATGTTTGCTGTGGGCTTAAATGTGTACTCAAAAGTAAATGTGACGTGTGCTGTTGGTGTTGCGGGTGGTGTTTATATGGTAGATTACACGAGTTTTAACAGGTAAAAAAAATCAGCATTTTTTTTACTGGTCGGTCATGTAAAAGTCGACTGATTCTTATCGTATTGGCCCGCACGAGTATAAGCCGCACTTTTTTCCAAAATTTCGAACATAAAAAACTGGGGTGCAATACATTTTCAGTTGTAACAGAAACTTCAAATATAGCGCACATTTATAACACAACATGTTATGACGCAACAATGACGGTCATGTTTGGATTTTTAAATAAGTCTTTATTGGGTTTATTATCATCGCATACCGACCCAGCCAACGTAACCTCCTCTGGCCATTCCGTGTCTCCGTTCTTACTGAGGGCTCATACCAAAGTTCTGGAAGCAATGTCTTGCGCCATCTAGCGACAATTGCCGTGAGCTTTGTTCCCAGTGTACACCACACCAGCCCAAAGAGAATAGGTACTAAATAAAGTTTTATTCTCTCAATTTTTATATTTTTTTCTGAATACCTCTCAAAATTAAGGGTGCGGCTTAGATTCGGGTGCGGCTTATACTCGAGCCAATACGGTAACTAGTGATGTGCAAATTATCCCAAAGCTTTGGAGCTTGTATCGAGAAATCCAGGAAGTCGTTTCTTAAGCATGTTTTGAGGCTTGTTTTATTTAGGCCTTGCTGGTTCAGAACGTGGTTCAATTATTGGCGTGATTTATGGCAGTTAAAGTATCCAGAACTTCAGATACTATCATTCCTCACGCTTACTTAAGTCAGACTGAAGATTTTATGCATTTTGTTTATTGGCTAGTATGTGCCAGTGGTTACATCTCTTCAGTCCTTGTTTTGAATATTTTACAATTGTTACGAATGTGGGATCAAGTACTCTAAAAGCGAAAGTAACCAAAAATAATATAAGTTTATTTAAATAATAAAATGTAATAAACGTATAACATGGACAAAAAATGACACATAAAAACTCCCTCTCCCGGAATCGAGCCCGGGCCTCGGCAGTCGAGACGTGTGCTACCCACTACGCCAACAGTGATTCAAGGACCCTATTTGTAGCGTTCCAACAGCTGATCGGTATTCGTCGTAATCAGCCGGTTAGGTAATAAAACCCGGCTGAATAACGCGATCTGTAAGCTCGCTTGCCTCTGCGTTAATTCAGACAGGGCACGCGAGCTAACCCTTTACAACAATGTGTTAATTAGAGATCAGACTGGACATTAGAGCAACATGCCTTTATACTAAAAATCTTACAATTACACAGGTCCAGCTATGGCCAGCAACTAAAGCTGTATCGGCCAAAAAATAGTTAAAACACTAATGTATGCATAAACTCAGGCACAAGATAAATTTTAAAAGAGTGACAAATTCAAGTATGTAAGAGGTGCAAGGAAATAATAAAATAATAAGAGTCTGAGCTAGTTTCGGGCTACATTTCTGCCAGTATTTTTTTAAATGATGGAATCGTGAATGCAAAAATGTTTGCTTTATCTCCCTATCTTTAAACGCATCATAAACGCGTTATACAGTTATGTTTGTATGTATACATTTGTTTTTTTTTAACATATTTAATATATGTTTTGATCTATACCCTGAACAAATGTCACAGGCGTCTATCTGACTCTTTTGGCCTTTTGTGCTTCCATCCCAGAACCTGGTAGAGCACCTACAAGGGTGAGAGCTCAGAGCCTGTCAGCATCAGACGTGGAGGTGACCTGGAAAACTCTTCCTTGGAGCACAAGCAAGAAGCGTGTTCTTGGCTATGAGGTACTACATTTATGAATCTATAGAAGTAGCGGGGGGTAACTGAGTTCTAATATAATCAGGAATCTTAACCCAAGTTTTAAACATTTTGAAACCTAATGTCTTCTTTGAATTAGCATTATTTGAAAGTTATTGTGGGCTCAGAAATAAACAGATAACGAAAGTGAAATGTGGTATAGGAATAAGAGAAAAATAAAATAAATTCTAGAAACATAAACCCTAACCTCTATGAAAGGCAAAGCTTTAGGTTTTAGTTAAATATTAAATCACTTATACATATGTTTTTCTAAATGATAATATTGCCTTCTTTTTTGCCACAGGAAAACCCATGTCTGTAGTTGTGACCTGATCGCAATATTATATACTTTAATACTTTAAAGCTTTTTTTGTGCTGTAGTATGAATGCCAATATATGAATCATTTTTGGCCAACAGATTTTGGCATGAAAGTGTCTTTCATGAAAGTGGATTCATCTCATGAATCGTTAATTCTTACACGCTTGCCTTGTTCTCATTCTTTCCTCTCTATAAGCTCTGAATACTGCTGTAACCAAACCAAAGAGTTTTCTAAATATGAGACAATATCTATTATGAGTATATCTATTATGTCCAAGATTTCTTTTGTTTTCAAACTGAATGGAAATGGCAACATGTAAACATAAGAATCATATTTAGAGATGCCTTGTAGAGCATCATTTAGCTTTTACTTCGAACTTCAAACAAACATTTTCAGTAAGTGCTGACGAGCTTCTTACACTCTCAATTGGAATCGCTGCTTTTTGTTTGTGTGCAAATGCCTCTAAATCAGTGATGTTTGATAGCTAAACATGAAAGTGTGAGGGGGCATGGGTATTAGTAAATAATGGGGTGCAAAAAGTCAGGAACTGCTGAACATTTATGATCTGATTAAAATAGGAAAATAAGTGCATGTCATTTACATATTTAGGAATGAGGAACTTCTGAATCACTGCTCATATTTGCAACTTGCATCTTCTGAACTGCTGTTCTACATATTTGCACACCTGCACATATACAAATTTAAACTGTTTCTACTTAGTATATTTTTACCTTTTACTTAGTATAATTTATACCTTATATATGTATATATTTTGTAAGTATTATTTTATTTGATCCTTGTTTAAGACCGGTAGTGAATTGGGGAACAACAAAGTAAGATTTTCATTGTACATTGTAACTACGTGTGTCTGCTGTACATGTGACAATAAAACTCTTAAAATTAGAAACACATGTAAACATTGTCTAGCAGAAGTGCAGCTTAATGGGTTCTTCTAATGTCATAAATGTTATCTGAGCTTTATATGATCTTTTCTAATAGTCATTCATACTACTCCTTTGTATTGCTTTTTTGTCAAAGATGGTGTTAGGGTTACATCATATAATGAGAATCTAGCAATGCTGAAGATAAGAGGCCTCATTTTGAACATGGAAGCAGGAGAAGGGAAATTGGCTGGTTAATAATGCACCTGAGAAAACAAGTATTGTCTTGTATAAGTTTGTGCCTTAAACTGTTTCAATGTTTGCACACAAACAAAAAGCAGCGATTCCAATTGAGAAGCTCGTCAGCACTTACTGAAAATGTTTGTTTGAAGTTCGAAGTAAAAGCTAAATGATGCTCTACAAGGCATCTCTAAATATGATTCTTATGTTTACATGTTGCCATTTCCATTCAGTTTGAAGACAAAAGAAATCCTGGACATAATTGATATACTCATAGATATTGTCTCATATTTAGAAAACTCTTTGGTTTGGTTACAGATAGTGTCTTAATCTTGTGGGGTTGAAAGGCAGGAACAAATATTTCCTTACATTAGAACATTATTTCTTACATCTTTAATTTATCATGTGTGTTCTACACTGTCGCACTTTTACTTGATACTTGTCCCACATTTTGTTTGGTCTGGAGCTGTCCACCTTAGTCCACATGGGTTTTCTAACATCTCACCAAAGCATTTAGTGGGTTTGTTTCTTGACATTTTTTGTCTTTAAGTGATAGAATGATAATATGTGGTTATGTCCAGGTTGCATCCATTCCAGTGTAAACCTGGCTATGACTTGTAAATATAAAAAATAGTATTTCTTTTTCTTATACTTCTATTAAAGACTTTGCTGTCAGACACTAAATAATTTTTGGTTTACAAAATACACACCATTTCTGTTCTTTTAAAGAAGTTCTACATTTATTGATGCTCAATCAGCCCGAATGCATTAGTGAGCATATTCAAAGACAAAAGTCTGGCTTGTAACTGACCTACAAATCATCACAAACAACTGGTTACGGTTAAGCTCATTTACTTAAACGCAGCTGGTCATTTGTTCCATTTTCATGAAACCATGTCTATTTAGATTTTGAGTAGTGCACAGATATATTGAAATGTTTATTCAACCATTAATGTGTTGAAAAAATTGTTGTTAAATTGTTAATAAAGTTGTTAAAATAAATAAACTGCAGGCTGTTTTTCATATTTTTTTCTTTCATTTCTGGTTTTATAGCTGAGATATTGGGGAAAAAATGGAAAAGAAGATATGGCCAGTGTGTTAAGGACGGTGGGAAATCGAACATCCGCCATTATCCAGGGCTTGAGAGGGAGCAGCACATACTACATCACCGTAAGGGCCTACAACACAGCTGGAACAGGGCCACCAAGCACACTAGTCAATGTCACTACTAAAAAGCCTCGTGAGTACAAGTATATTTCTTTTTATAATTCAGGCTCAATTACAAATGCAGTAATTACAAAAACTACCATGTAGTATTTCAGCAGGGTTCAGAAGTGTCATTAAATATTGTTTTGTTTGTTTATCAGCTCCGAGTCAGCCACCTGGAAAAGTCATGTGGAACTCATCCAACTCCAAAATCATAGTGAATTGGGAACAAGTGAAGGCTCTGGAAAATGAATCTGAGGTCACTGGGTATAAGGTGACTGTAACTATTTTTACACTCTACAAGTGTTCCAACTAAGTTTGTTTAAAAATATGCAATATATTTGTTTTATTGTTTGGATTACATGCAAAAATATAAACTATAGTGGTGAACAAAATGTATCATATAAAAAATATCCATTAAAGTTATATACTTCTGTTTTGATTATGGGGTACTTGCTGAGGAGTTTCATTAGCACATCTGCTATATTTTGGGGGCTGGAAAGCTGAAGCACCAGCATCTCTAAAGCAGACATGAAGATACTCAATATAATCATCAAGAGGTTATTTGCCTATGGGTTCTATATCATTTCATAGAATTCACCTCCTGCTACATGTACTGAGGAATCTTCACAGCCCTGTGCTGTGACAGAGAGTGCATACGAGAATGTCAGAGAGGTAAAAGGGAAATGCAAACTGGAGCTAATAGACATAATCATAAGTCATAGATGTTGTCAGTCAAGAGAGATTGTCAGATCACACAGCTGCACCGATATAAGCTACTGGCCAAAGTAGGTAATGCAAAAGGACGGACGACACATGTCAAAAAAAGTGAGATTGACAGATTACAAATAAATGCATATCTTGTTCCACAATTCTTCACAGCTCATGTTCATATTTTACCTCGTTATAGTGTTTGTGTGTTTATTTAGGTGGAAAACAATGTCTAAATTAACTATCGCTGATTGCATTCAGTTTTTATGACCTTTGATGGGTGTAATCCCTCCTCAGGTTTTGTACAAACAGAACAGACACAGTCGGCCCAGAGTGATGGAAACCAACACCACATCAGTGGAGCTGTCTCTGCCTCCAGATGAGGAATACATTATTCAAATCAAGCCCTTTGGAGAGGGAGGAGAGGGCAGCAGCAGCAGACAAATCACTATTCCCAAAATAACTGGTATGTATTACTGAATAAAACTAACAACAGTAACATAATTAATTATGATTTTGGAGTGGAAGTAGCACTATTGAATAATCTTTTAAATAATGTATAGAAATACAGTATGAGGGCGTGACGGTTTGGTAACGTTGTTGACTCCAGTACACGTTCTTTGTAATTATGTTTTAGATGCTACGTTTAGCATTTAATGTACTACAGACATACAAATTGTCATTTATCCATTGAAAATATCGCTAGTCTATTAATAAAACATCAATACTTTCAATTATGTGATAAAATTGCCAATCAATGCTCCATATTTGCTGTGGTGCCCATTGTGCTACTGCTATTCATTATCAGAATCATTGTTAGGTATTGTTAAAACTAGGGCTGACCGCAATTAATCGATTATTCGTTGGTCAACCGAAAAAATTATTAGTCGGCCAAATTCCATTGGTCGACTAGTCGCAGGAAAGAAAAACGCTGCTGTTCATCAAAGGACTTCTGGATTTTTAATCAAAGGACTTTTAATTTGAACGGCGTCAAGGAAGACGTGACACTCCATACCAGTAAGTGGCGGTAATGCACACCCTCGGATTATTGCCAAGCGCCATTAAACACCACAAGAAGAAAACCTGACATGAATTTATTCCATGTCTGGATGGATGTAAAATATGGAATCATTTTAAAAAGGATAAAGAAACAAAGAGGAAAACTTACAGAATGATCAGGAAAACATTCACCAATCATTCGTCCACCACCAACATGCATTATTACTTCAAACATGTAAGTAGTTTACTAG
>JAOUQU010000012.1:398656-409416 GCA_028566735.1 Ammoglanis amapaensis | reverse complement strand
ATTAAATAACAACGTAAAAATGAAACTAAACTAACTCGTTTCCCTCCATCTTTGTTGAGTGTACGCATGCGTGCTTGTGTCAGTACCTGAGGACACGATGGTGCATTTATGTTGCCTCGGAAAAAAAGAAATCAATAAAAAATATATGTTTTCTTGGAAAATTTGTTACAATAAGGAAACAAAACTGGAAAGCAAAACAGCCAATTTAACCATGGTATTTATGGTATTTATAGTATTTGCCGATGCAAAAAGGCTAGAGTCGATGCACCGTAAATTCACCCGCAAATTAAATCCGATGCACCTTGAATGTACCGGTGCAGTTGCATCGCCGACAGGTGAATCGATTCACCGATGTCAATCGGTGAATCTCCACATCCCTAATGTACAGATTCTTTCATGGCATCTGACAGAACATCCCCCAGCATCCGACCATCGTACGGTCTTCCTGAAGCAGACGGGGTTTAAGGGTCCTGCTCAAGGATTCAACAGTTGTTAATGAAGCCATGATGTTACCTTTACAAACCAACGGTCAATGTGAACAAAGATGTGGAACAGCAAGATGGTTTGATGATTGTCATAGTGTTATAGTGTTCATGACATTAATCCAGTTGTGGCTACATTCTTAAACAAGTGTTTTTTTGGCAGCAGAATGAAAATAACAACATAAATAAATCTATAACCACCGTATATGAGTGATGGACCGATGATTAATCAGATCTGCCGATCTCTGAAACTAGTTTGGGCAGCAGATTCCGAGACGCCCATCACGACTCAATCATCCCGGGCAAAAAAAAGCTTGATTTAAAGCTACTCTACAGACAGAGCGCTGACAAACGAGGAGACAAAACGTCGAGCCCGGAGGAAGATCCATCTCCTTTGCTGTCACTTAAAAGTGATCCGGATAGAAAGGGCTCTTTTTAATATCTTTCCTGTGGGCAAATCAAAATCTTCCTCCAGGCCCGTATGAACTCAAGTTAGGATGATATGTCAGTTATAGTTCCGCCTTTTATCATAAACATTAAGGCTACGAAAGATATGTCAAATTAAAATGAAATAATAATGTATCTACATATATAAAGCACCCGACCAGTTCTCTCACTTTCAGAGAACCTACAAAGCTGGAACATGGATCCGTCATTCCCTATCATGTCCTTGGAAATACTAACAGCTTTTTTACTTACCTACAGTCATTGCTTCGGTAAATACTGTCCCTCCCTCCCAGGGTGACGTCGAGGGTCACCAAAAAGTCTTTAGTAGTCACAAACCATGTCGGAATGAGATTTAAAAAGTAGGTGCCGATGATGCAGGATATTACACACCAGTCATGTAATACATAATACACCATACACCGCATCTCTTGGACCCTCAACACACACTTGCACCTTCAACCCCCCCAGCAGTGTTTTGATGCAGTAGACTGCAGGACTTTCAGGTCTCTATCCAACCCCCATAATTCTTTAGGAAATGGTACGTATCTACGAGACATTTTACCATCTCCTGTCAACCTGGTGCATGTTTTGGTGGGCTATGGTAGAGATCGATAGCCATCGAACCTGAGACTTCTTGCTGCGAGACGACAGTGCCAAGCTACCGTGCCACCCTGTGCAGAATATAACCATGCTCTAGTCCCAAAAAAAAGAGACACATTTAAATAATGTACTAATATGTCCGACAAGCAGAAACTCCCATTATCAGTAAGTGATTCATTTTACTTCCGTTCAGTGAATTGAAATAACTTTGTGGAGGAAGAGGGGGGAGAAAAAAAGTACGAGTTCAGCAAGTCTAGCACTGGCATTGAAATTCTTTTTTCTTTTTTTTATTGATGTTCCCACACAATTAATTAAAAAAATCCACCGAGCCTCCACTGGGATCAGCAGATTAATTTTTAACAGAGACAGATGTCCGACTTATACAGAGAACTGGCCAAATGCAAATATTTTCCATGCATAGCAATGAGCCGGGCTGAAAGCCGAAAGGTGGGTGAGCGGCACAGAAAAGCCGAAGCTTCTTATTGATGGTTATTTCTGGACCGATTTTCTGGCTGGACTCGCCCCGTGTTGGCACTTCACCCAAGAAGTAGATAAGAATTGTGCATCATCGTGTTTCATAACTGAACAGGCCTGGTGTTTCATCTCATTAAGAGGCTGGCATAGTGGTTAGTGGTTAGTGCTGTCGCCTCATACAAACAAGTCCTGGGTTCGAGTCCCCTTTAATGTTTATTTTATTATCACTACTTTCCATTTATACCCGACCCTTGGGTTCTCTGTGAGATGTGAGATGAAGTCGGTTGCAGGTCTTTTTCCAACACCATGGTGCTTTTCCAACACCGATGCGTGTTTTCGGAACTGTGGGAGGAAACTGGAGTACCCGGAGTAACCCCCCACCCCCACCCCCAGCCTGTCACAGACGGAGGCAACGATTATGACATAACAATCAAACGATGGATACGCTGTCGGTATCTGCTCGGTTCTTCTTCTACATTCAAATCATGGAAAATGACTAATAATTTATGCTTAAGCTTATAAAACATGCCCACCAGAGATATACAAGAAACCCAGGTTTCCTATAATGCCCAGATGAATGATCTACATCCTGACGATGTGCATTGATGTTTTGTAAGCAGTATCGAGACCTGGGAGTGGAATCGAGCATCTGATCCATTAAGAGAACCGATCCATCAGCACTGGGGATGTGGTGATATTTTTCTACACTAGGCTTGGAGGTCTGTGATGAATCTGGGTGGAAATGCACCTCAAGAAAGAAACCGTCACAGCAAGCAACTCCTGGTTACCATGGCAGACATATCAGTAAAGTAATAAGCACAAATAAAAATAAATAAATAAATTAATCACAGACCTGAAAACTTAGAACCCAGACCTGAGAACCCAGAAATAAAACACTTAAGACATGAAAAGTCATGTTGTGCGTTCTGCTCCTCCGGAGTCCAGATCCGGGCTCGTCGTAACTGTTCATGTTCATGCTGGACATGAACGACGATCATTCTGTTGGTCATACAGAGGCAGGGTTAAGGCAGATCTGGTCTGGTTCATTACTGACCTCTGCTGGCTGATTGATGGGTCTAGCACTATGTTTTATTGTATCCACAGTAAAACTAACAAAAATAATACGGTCAATGGTGTGTATCGATGGCCAGGACATGAACCAAATGGACGCATTTTTGACCGCTTAATGGATGGAGAGGGACGTTTGGCCATCGCGAATCAGTTCCTTGTATAAGATGCAGTAGTGTCCATGAACCGATTCATCAGCAGGGGGTAAACGAAAGTAAATAAAATGCTAGACATACACACACTAGACAGTTAATGACAGCACGAGGCTGTGTATTGTGCACAGTTTGGGACGTGTCTAAAGAGAAAGTGTATTGATCAGGGTGTGTCTCTCCGAGCTGGGAGGGAGGACACACAGACACACAGGAGTATCACAAGAAAATGCAGATGAACATTGACGAGCATGTTTCCTGTGAACATGGTGGCCCTGAAGCACCCACAATTCCACATTCACCACAACACAGTCCACAAACCAAATCCTACTTCCAAATTCGTCTGAAATGAAACACTAAATAATACATCTCTCTCATATACTCATAAACGTGCGATAAAATATTCATTTTAATCTAATTCTTCTTTCACCTGGCCCCCATTTTTCGACAGGATTAAGCATCGGCGCCGTAGCTAATGTGAGGGAAGGGTTTACGGCACAGAGCAAAGAGGAAGCCGGAAGGTCAACGGTTCTCTCGTTCGGCTATTTAAAGCTAAAAGAAAACAACGTTAAGAAGAACAGCATCAGCACTCGTCCACTGACGCACAGAGTTCTAAAGCATCTCTCTCTCTCTCTCTCTCTCTCTCTCTCTAAAAGGAATCTAAAAACAACAAAATGGGTCACAAAATGAAAATGCAGGAGAAGAAACGACGGCGTTGATGCTCACTTCGAACAGCCAATAGCAAGACTCAGTTTAGAGGATGTTCAGAGGTGGTGCAGCGCTAAAATCTTCACCCCAGAGTTCATCAAATAGTCGATCTCAACTGATGATTGGTCCGTCAATCATGAAGAGGCTGGATTAAGCCGGAAAGATTCAGTCTCACGGCAGCGTGTCTAATAGGTGATACTGAAATTGTCTGATAGGTCTCTTGTATGTGTGTGTGTGTGTGTGTGTGTGTGTGTGTGTGTGTGTGTGTGTGTGTGTGTGTGTGTGTGTTTGTCTTTGTAACTTTAATATTAATTTGAGATACTGAACTTTTCTTTTGTGTGTGTGTGTGTGTGTGAGAGAGAGAGAGAGATAGAGAGAGAGAGAAAGAGAGAGAGAGAGAGTCTGTATCTTTAAGATTAATTGGAAACACATAAATTGTGCTGTGTGTGTGTGTGCATGCGTGCGTGCGTGCGTGCGTGCGTGTGTGCGCTCATCTCTGTACCACCAGGTCTCTGGCGCTCTGTTCAGGTGTTTAGTGTATTCGCCCACAACGATGTGCCCACAACGATGTATGTCCCACCAATGACCCCAAATATTATAAGCACAGCTAAAACTATATAATGAATACGTGAATTGTGGTGCAAATCCTAGGCCTGGATAAATAGGGAGTATTGTGTCAGGAAGGGCATCTGGCATTTAAAAACTAATAAAAATAATGGCAGCAACATTTAGCAATACACATTCACTGCGAGTACCTTAAACCTACAGGCAAGTTATAATGTGGGATTAAGTAAATGCTCTAGTCATCAGAAGGTTGATGGTTCGAGAATCAGTTCTGCCAGGCTACTGCTGTTCAGTCCTCGATCTGCATTGCCGGTTATCTTGCACAAAGTTGTGCGTCCAATGCCACAACGGTAAACCTGCGATCAGGATCTAATGCAGAGTTTTAGATCGGAATCGACTGGATCGATCTTTAATTTGGTTTAATACTCGTCCGATCCGACACTGATGAGAACAGAATAAAATCTCCAGATCTCCGGACCTCCGGCACTGATCTGTAATCCATGCATGCACGCACAATCGCAATTGCCCGAACACATTGCGAAACTCTTAAATATTTCAGCAGCTGCTCGTATTACGCTCTCTCGTCTCCCATCCACCGAGTGCGCTCACGCACCTCGTGTACGCCTAGTTCGTGCACCTGCTTACGGCTGGAAGAAAGTGAAGAGAAAACATCTGAACCCCGGTGAAGCAGCAGGAAGTAACAGAAAGAACGTCTTTAATAATTTCGGTTGTTTAAATGAACCAGTGATTCGCTCTTCGTAATGATGCGTACAAGACATCGTACGTCGGTATTAACTGCAACGAAGCTTTTACCCCCAATCAAAGGGTTTCAATAAAACACAATAGGATAAAGCAATAATAATTACCGGACCCTTTTATTTCTCTGATTTCTTTTTTTCCAGACTTGACCCGGTGACCCAAAGTCCATAATTAGTGGATCTGTTTGGTAAGAACGGCATCTGTGACAGAATATGAGGTCACGACCGTCTCAGCAGCAGCTTTTATTGAAAACTTTTTTACCTTCTTGAGGAAAAGATGTTAAATCACGGATTAGATTAAAAGGTGGGAAGATAATTCCTGTCCTAAAGTGTGTAAAAGTGCATCGAACCCTTTTATTTTAAGTTTAAACTCCTGTCTGTCACCAACAACTGTCTGTTCGAAGTTCTGTCTGTAACCGGCTCCTGTCTGTAACCGGCTCCTGTCTGTCAACGGATTTCCATCCAAATGTTTCGCAAATGTAAGAAAACTTGTAAAATATCGGCAAAAACAGTTTCCATCAGATACAGTTCAGAAAAAAATCCTCTAGGGGGCGCTTCCACATGCTACAGACAAACGAGCAAGACCGATTTTATTTCATTTTTTTTATTTTGAGTACAATTCTACTCTGGTAAATGAGCAACTGATTTAGAAGAATCGACTAAACCGATTCGTTTTACTGACTCTCTGCCATGCATTGCCATTGCCATGCAAGAATCGAACCCTGGCGCAACCTGCGATGTGGTTTTCACTTTAACGGCTTCACCATCATGCCAGGGAGCATTGTGCTTACCGTAATAATTGCACAATAAAGTCTCATCGATCGCGTTTATGATTGATAAAAAAGTATTTTCTAGACTTGGCGTCCTTAATGCAGTTACACAATGAAGATGGATGACGAGACTCCGGGTAAATAATTGCTTGTGATTATTTTCTCGCTCAACGCTACCATGCCGAGCGACAAGTATAACCGCCAATGCAGGAGCGCTGCAAGGTTTTAAAACATAATAGACTATATATCAAGTAAACAAATATGAAATCGGCAGT
This sequence comes from Ammoglanis amapaensis, assembly GCA_028566735.1. NCBI lineage: Eukaryota > Metazoa > Chordata > Actinopteri > Siluriformes > Trichomycteridae > Ammoglanis > Ammoglanis amapaensis. Next base: position 403,121 of record JAOUQU010000012.1, on the reverse strand, counting down.
CGAATTATGCATCGGTGTGAGGAACGATATTTCCATTTCAACGTTTCCCGTTCAATCAGTCATCCACTCAGGAAACAAGCGCTGTTTTGTTCTCTAATGAGCGAGAGACAAACGAGAAGTATTTTCTGCACCATTAGTAATAAATTGATTTTTAAACCTCAACAGTGAGCAGAGAAATTGAAGAAAAAAATACAGCGTGTAGCAGTCGGCATCAATCACAGCCATTCATTACAATTTAAGACACACAACGGTGTACAATCGGCGATCCACAATCGTCATAATCTGCTGTACTGTACTCAAATCACTGTTACACACGTCATATTCAGGACAGGCGTCCAAATTAATTCAAGTTTTAACTGTTACACAACTCACATCAAACCAGCATGATCTCGGATTTAAAAAACCTCCATATAGGTCGATTGTTCCAGTCCAAAAGTACGAACTTATTGATCATCTTACTTATTGATTTTAGCACCCCCCACTGGCTGATACGCCAACCCTCTACTTGTTTTCTTAAAGAACTCTGTGGCACCTTAAATATGTAAATAATGGAGACATGACTGTGTGATAATTTTGTGTATCCACAAATGTTATTCATGTTAATCTTAAGGTTGAAGTTAGGGTAAAGGTTAGGGTTGGGATTAAAGTTAAATGTTAGGGTTAAAATTATCTTTAAGGTTAGTATTGGGATTAAAGTTAAAGCTTTGTGGTAATTTTATCTTTAAGGTTAGGGTTGGGATTAAAGTTAAACTTAAGGTTGAAATTAGGGTTAGAGGTTAGGGTTGGGATTAAAGTTAAATAATAGGGTTAAATTTATCTTTAAGGTTAGGATTGGGATTAAAGTTAAGGGTTAGGGTTAAAATCATGGTTATGGTTCAGGTAAGTGTTAAGTTTGTGGTAAACGTTAAAGTTTAAATTATGTATAAGGTTAAGGTTAATGTTTGGATTAAGGTTAGGTTTAAAGAAAGGGTTAAGGTTAGCTTTATGGTTTGTGTCAATTATAGGGTTAATATTATGACTAGGTTTAAGATTAGGTTTAGGCTTGGCATTAGGTTTATGGTTAGGGTTAACTATTGAATTCATATTGAGATTAGGTTTAAAGTTAATGTTAAGGTATTAGGTTTAAAGTTAGGTTTAATCATAGGGTAAATATTAGGATTATGTTTAAAGTTAGGATTAAGATTAGGTTTAAAGATAATGTTAGTGTTAGGTTTAAAGTTAGGGCTAATTAAACACAGGGCAGGATTGGATGTGGGTTAGGGCTAAGGCTGCCCACCGCTCCGACCATGTGTGTTCACTACTGCCCCCTTGAGTGTGAACGTGTATATGTGGAGGAATAGTCCGTACATGTATAAAAAAACCACAGTGATGGGAAAGTATTTTAAATTCAGTAGGTCAAAGCCGACACCAGCTTGCACCTGCATTCCCTGAATGGAACCGATCTGGCCCAGGAAACCCCGGACCTAAAATTAGACCCTGGGGGTCAAAGTGTCTCCCCGCTCGCTGTGGATCTGGGTTACCTTGATGGCGGTGGAGGCGATCTGGAGATGGTGCAGTCTACGCAGCGTGCTCTCCCGGTCGATGAAGTACGAAGCGGCCAGCTGGTGAAGAGTCTCCAGTGTCACGGCCGTACTGTTGGAGTCGGGAAGCTCCACCGTCCGGCTCAATCTCCTCTTGTCGACGAATATGGTCAGAGCCTCTTCACCTTCATAGAAGGAAATTTAATAAAAATAAAAGATCAAGAATGAGGAGAAGAGTGCAGGTGGGAGTGCAGAAATGCAGGCAGGATTGTAGGGAGTTGTATCGGCAGCTACAAATTCCCTTGACGGTGAATAAAAAAGGGAATTTTATTCGATTATTTTTTTATAGGTCACTGTGAAATGATAAATGATAATAGGGCATGTGGGTGTGGGGGGGGGGGTAGACTGTCCGCCACGGCGCATCTCTAAGCGGCACCCACCCACAGCATGATGCCATCGATGTTTTTTAGCATTTAGCAAACCTACAGTTCCAGTCCGAGCAATCGAGGGTTAAAGGCCCTGCTCAAGGGTCCAACCAACTAGCAACTAGCAACCAAGCATTGATGAGATTTGAGCCGGCATCTTTTAGATTACCAGCCCAGTGGTTAGCACTGTTGCCTACCAGCAAGAAGTCCTGGGTAAAGACAAACACGACAGAATCCTCACAGACTTACCGCCCCCTAGTGTCGTGGAAGTGATTTCCTCACTCATAAACTATAAAAGGAAAACGACTGTGCTGCCGCGCATCGTTGTAACAAGTCAATGTAGAATTATAAATTCGCTTTTGGTCTGTGAACCTGCTTTGTTATGATGTCTATTGCAAAAAGCGTTACACAAATAAAAGTGACTTGACTTGACATTGTGCTTGAACTGCGTCAATTTTATTAATTTTCATGTTCCATATGGGTCAAAAACATACGTTCCAACTTCCAAACACAAACCAACCTACCGAAACAAACAAACAAACAAAACAAAAAACAATAGAATGCTTTTCGTTGAAATACCTCCCAACGTCGCTGTGGACAGGAAGTGTGTGCCGTACTTTCTGATGATGCTGTCGGTGATGGCACCGAGGGTTGGACGGCGGCCCAGCTGCCTGATGGTCTGCATGAACTCCGGGTCCAGGGGCAAACCAATGGCATTGTCTTCTCTTTCCAGAGCCAAGCTGTTCACCTTCCAACGTCCGAACTCTCTGAAATGTAGCACAGGAAAATCACACACACACACGCGCACACACACACGACAGATGACTATTAGAAAATGACCTTCAGTGCCATTAAAAGGGGAACAACTATGAAACAGGGCTGACTGCTGAGTGACTGTTTTCTGTCTCGCTCCAGAAGCTTTAAAGAGCTTTTATAGAAATGGAGCTTTCGCCGCAGTGAACGTTAAAAATGACAAAAAACGAGGGGCAGAAAACACTCACACAGCTTGAGCTCTAGAAGCAAAGACATTCAGATACAGCGAGACCTGCCGGGAGGGGAGACATGATGACTGGATGACCCCGGATTTCTGCTTTTTGAATCTCGTTTGTCGGTTTTCGTTCCGGAAAAAAAAAGGCGCACCATTAGGTTTCGAGCTCTATCTCTAGGAACGATGCCAGCTTTCGGAACCCAGCTGTCCTCCCCCTACTGGCCCTTTCTAACTCCGAGTCGAAGGTTATTTAACATGATGTTTTATGTGGCTGCTGATGAACATAAGCAGGACTTTGTGTTGCGCAGTGTGTGAACTGAGACTATTCATACAGAGACACTGATGCTATTATAAATCAGACACAGGTGCAGGCAATTACGGGAGGGGCGGAGCTCAAACGACCGAACCAGAAACGCAGACGAACAAACACGCCAGATGCACTGGGTGTGTCGGAATCAAAAAATAGAGTTGCTTTTTAGAGTAGGACTGGAGACAGGAGTGTGTTTTGGTGATGTCATTAAATGCTTGGCGTCGGGTTGTTGTTGTAAAGAGATTTTGGGTGATCAGGGATGCTGGGTTGCTCCTATGGGATCGCTCAGGTTTGATGAGTGGGTGCGGCAGGTGCTGGTATCCTATAAAAACCTTCATGGCCCTATTACATTCTCGTTCGCCCTTCTGGTGTTCAGAGCTGTTGGGTTCCTGTTGTTCTGCTTTTCTTATCAGACTACTCAGGATTGATGACTGAGTGTGGTAGGTGCCGATGTCATACTAAAACCTTCATGACCCTATTACATTCTCATTCGGCCTTCTGGTGTTCAGAGATGTTGGGTTCCTGTCGTTCTGCTTCTCCTAACTGGCCGCTCAGGATTGACGACTGGGTGTGGTAGGTGCAGATGTCGTATGAGACGCCTTCATGGCCCTATTACCATCTAGTTTGACCCCTTCTGGTGATCAGAAATGTTGGGTTCCTGTCGTTCTGTCTCTCCTATCTGACCGCTCAGGTTTGATGATCTCATGAAAGCCTCATGATGAGCCTATTACATTCAATGATTCACGTGCTAACTACATCATGTGTTGTTTTACCCTGATGTGGTTCTGGATGAAACCTGTTTTGCCCTCACGGGGTGAAAGACAGCACGGAACTTCTGGTGATCAGTGATGATGGGTTCCTGTCATTCTGCTTCTTGTGTAAAATCATTCAGGGTCGATGAACGGACTGAATAATGAAGTGTTCTGATTTATGTTTACAGCATTTCGAATTTAGTTGTTTTACTTGTTGAATTGTGAGTTTGTTCGGGTTTCTTAAATCCTCCTCCAGTCCATCTGAGAAGGACGTCTGGATCTTCTCAAGGTTTCTCCATGTACATGGTTACTGAGGTTTTTTTTTTTTTTTTACCACAACCACACTTGTCTCGCTCAACAGTGGAATTTAAACCACTTTAACTCAGTGAAACTGCTTTATGACAATGTCTATTGTAAAAAGTGCTACACAAATTAAATTAACTGGAAGACAGATTATGGCTGCTATTAAG
>JAOUQU010000012.1:246495-266663 GCA_028566735.1 Ammoglanis amapaensis | reverse complement strand
ACACCAATGCAAATGTGATTTAAAAAAGAATCGCGACAAAAAAAATGCAATTCATTGGTAACTTTCACTATTATGAGAACAGGCCCGCGGGCACCACGTTGGTGACCCCTGCCTTACACCTTCTAGCAGCAACCGGGAACAGAACTGTGCACCACTACAGCAGTAATCAGAACGTTATACATAAAGGGCACGATTATACCGCGGGTGGGGTCTGTAGTTACTGTTCATGCGGATGATCGGTACAAACTTTCTCTGTAAGTTTTTGTCTTTCTAGCTGTGCTGAGCTTAGCACAAAATCACTGCTACCTGCTAGCAAAGTGTATTCATTAATTTAATGATTTAATAATAATTACACATTTATTGAACGCTATTAAAGCATAAACTTGGAGGAGGTGGAGCGTTTCCAGTAACAGCTTATTAGTGTAAAATATCTAGCGAGAATTAAACTAGCAATATCACTTTATGTGCAAAGAACTTCATGGGCGTGTGTTGTAGAGCCCGTAGACCTTCTAAATTGTTTATTTAAAGGCATAATATGTTTTATTTGAGGAGCTTCATATAACAAAACACTTTAAAGGGGGCAATTTGGTAGATAAGGGAACGTTTAATGGTTTCTGGAAGGGAAATTCTTTTTAAAAATACCCACAGGTAATTATTAGCAGTGTTTTTTCAGCAACACATTCATCTTTAAGGGATAGTTAAGGGCAATTTAAAGGGGAAATTCCCTTAAGGCGTTTTATGCCACCAGGCCCTGGTCCCTAGACCTCCTCTCTTCTATGATTTCTCTTCTCTGTATTGTTTTGTATCTCCTATTAGCGTTTGTTTCCAGTGAAATTTACATAAAACCAGCACACTAAGATAAGACACAACTATAAGATGACTAAAGCATGTCGTGGCTTGGCTTGTGAGTAAATGCGCTGCTTTTTATTTCCACTTCTCCCTCCCCTGAGATGGTACGATGACTCTTCTACAGTGCGTATATGTTCCTGGCAGGCACGTGCTGCCTCCCCAGTTTGGCAGATGAGGCGTAGCGTGAGGGGTCACGACTAATTCCACTCGAACATGTCCAGTACACCTGCTTCCTTCCTCGTCTGTTCCTCAGTTGGGGTGCAGGGGGTCTGTCTGTACCTGTCTGTGCGCTCATCTGATGTTTTCTTTTTGGCAGGAGCGCCCACTGCGCGAGCAACAGGAAGTAGCAGCTGCCGTCATCCAGCGCTGTTACAAGAAATACAAGCAGGTAGGCCGATACTAATAGACTGGGTATTATTCATGTGGGGTCCTGTTTGGAACGTCTGATGAAGTGTAAATGGGGGGGGGGGTTCTAGGTACAAACTTAGATTAGTGGTGATGACACAACTCCGTCATCATGGCGACTGATTTGCTCGGTTACGTTAAGGTTTTTTACTTAAGTAGGAATTGTAATTGCATCTGTTAGCTGTTTTTTTTGCTAGAATCGATTTATAAATCTGTATTAACACATAAGATGTTCATAACCTGGCAACATTGTACACAGCATACACACAACAGTGGTTCGTGATGTGAAAAAGAGAGAAATGGGGTTTGCACGTTTGTTTAATTTATTAAAACATTTATTAAATTCTTTTTTAAACATGTGAGGACATCAGGTGCTGATCAGGGTGTGGCTCTCCATGCACAATGCCGATTGCATTGATGATAGGAACTAAAAAAAACGGCTTTTATTTTACAACATTAGACCCCAGACGTTACCCAAGTGCAACCTAAAACCATCAGTCTTAATTCCCTCATGTCCACCTATAACTAATGCTCCACCGATGTTCTTTTGTTCTCCTTCTACAAGCTAACATGGATAGCCTTGAAGGTAACTGTTCCCGAAGAGCGTTACACACCCACAGTGCTGTTCCTCTGAAAATATTCGTCTCTAAACATATCGTTAACGTCTCTCTTCTGTGTGACAGTATGCACTTTATAAGAAGATGACGCAGGCCGCCATCCTTATCCAGAGTAAGTTCCGGAGCTACCACGAGCAGAAGAAGTTCCAGCAGAGTCGGAGGGCGGCCGTGCTGATCCAGCAATACTACCGCAGTTACAGAGAGTTCCGCCGCCTCCGACCCCATCGACGCACCTCCACCTCGGTCCTGGTGCAGCACAAGCTCAGGTATAAATAAAAACAACATCAATGCGACATGTAAACATGTAAACGCCACAACGCACCGCAACCCTGATCAGTCATGCATCACCATAGTCATCTTGTGATCATTTCAAGTTTACATCCTTCGATTTGTTCCATTAATCAAATGCTGACAGTCCTCGACTTACGACGTAGATCCGTTCCTACGTGGTGTCGTAAACCAATTTTCGGTGTGAATCAGAACACACGTACATACTGTACATAAATAACGAAGTGGGTGATGCACCACCGATTCAGTCCTGACCCCTGTGTATTCCTCCTCCATCAACACAAAGACAGAGTTACGCCGTTTTACCATTCATAACCACTTAAATCGAAACAAGGCTTATGGGAGATAATTTCATAATTACGAAACGTCAAAACTCGAGAGCGTCGGAACCCGAGGACTGCCTGTATTTTCATTTGTGGTGGCCGTCTTGGAATGTTCTAGTTTTTTTTTTCTGGCTGTAATTACGTGTTTAACTGTTTATTCAAACACTTAACGAAAAGCATTAAAAACTCTTATATTCACTGATGCCGCCTTTAGCTGAAACGCCATTTGTACACTAAAAACGTACAAAATCCGTCTCGAATCGAGCACCAAGATGCATCTCGAACACATACACGGTGTAATTACACAACTGTGTGGTTTGAGACACAACTTTATTGTCGGAAGGATGGACATCGGAGGAAAACGTGATTCGATGATGCCAAACACATGACGACCATATACGTTCACGTTTACATTCACGTTCGTCATCTGTGCGTTCAGGCACAACCCTGGTTGCAAAATATCGTGTCATGAATAACACCGACTGTAGAATGAATCGTTACATCTTTACCTGTATGTGTATCGTTACATCCTTATGTAAAAATAACCAAGCATTCAGTCAAATGTATCCAGTCAGTCCAGTCAGAATGTGCAGGCAGAAGATCTGTTACATAAAAGGATGTTTCCAAAATACTTTTATCAGTATGTGTAATCAGATTCGATGTATCACGTTTCTGTTTCGTTTTGTGTCGTTTCTTTGTACCCACAGTAGTTTGCTTACCAAGCGTCAGGACCAGGCTGCACGTAAAATCATGCGATTCCTCCGCCGCTGCCGCCACAGGTGAGCTTATTAACACGCACCGACGACTTTCTTTAATATTTCATCGTTTTAATCACCGGCACAACATGATGACGACGAACGTGAGAGCTAACGTAGGTATTTTACCAATAAACGATCATGATTGATTATGTTTGGTGCTATTAATGGTGTTAGTATCATCGTATCATCTGTGATGATGGTGTAAGTACGGCTCCATGCTTTCCCTCCATTTGGCTCATTCCATTCCCCGTCTCCCTCATCTACGTAATGTGTGCTAATAGCTGTGTGGTATTGTTTTGCTGTTAATGCGAAGCCCCTTGATGGACCATAGACTGTTTCAACGGGTGAGTGCAGCCTCAGCATCCTAGTTTATCCCTTCCCAGGATTCTTGATGTCTTGATATCTTTCTCTCTCTCTCTCGTTCATCTCTCATGCTTGTTCTCTCTTTGTAATTGATCCCTTTATCGTTGTTGCCTGATGCCTGCTTGCATGACAGCTGCTGACTGGAAGTGTAAACAGCCCGGAATAAGTCCTCGAATATGGAAGAAAAAAACACTCAACCACTGTGATAAGCACCGCTGTGTGATTACGGACAGATAAATACCAATAACCAGTTACGTGTTTTGCATGATATTGATGGCTATGGGTCTTGCTCTCAAAATTATAGGCATGCTTAAAGTGATGTGTCGTTACCAAGGGGCATGGAAAGCTTCCTCCGCGTAGCTGGCTGCGCTGCCAACGTGCGTCTTGCTAATGAGTAACTCATAAAAAAACTGGCATCGTTACAGTCAGCGCCGGTGGGAACCGACGTTCCCCTTGTGATCAATATATTGTGAAAAATCATCTGTCCATTAACAAGATCAGAAGCTCTGCTCTGTGCCAAGCCCACAGCGATGGAGTAAATTATGCAGCTTATTTAAAGAGTTCATAAGACCTGAGGGGGATCGGCTTCAACTGAGAACTGTAAACTACAAACTAAGCAGATTGTGTGAATGACAGGGGCAGAAGACGTTCACGGGGTCAAGGGAAATACAACCCTCGATTTTTCTTTATCACATGTTCAAGTCACTTGAAATAAAGGTTGTTCAGTGTGTCTTTAATGTAAGTGTTTGGTTCATGCCACCACTCACCAGCGGGGGGGGAGGGGGGGGGGGGGGATCTGGGTGTCACATTTTAAAAAGAAGCTGGAAGCAGCTCTCAAAACTCAATGTCCCACAAGCCCTTGCTGTGATTTAGGGCTAATCATTGGGTAACGAGACACACCTATGGAGGCTGCACCATCATAGAGGGGCAGACGGTCTGGTACTTAGAGAAGGATTTAAAAGGAAAGTTAGGAAAACTGGACAAAAGTGGAACTAGGGCATTAAAAAAAAGAAATAGGAGTCAAGAAAGGAAACAGGAAGTTTAGAGGAAGGAAATCTGTGTAGCTGAATAAGTAAAGTTTAGACCAGAAAAAGAGGAAAGATTCATCTCGTTGGTTTTAAGTTTATTTCAAATAAGAAATATATATATATATATATATATATATTAGTTACAAGAGTTTTCAGATTAATCTTGACTTTGGTTCTTTAGTTACTTTGCAATATTTTTGTTCTCATTTGTTGGAAAACACCAGTATCTGAGTTTCCTTTTGTTCACCGTTCCCGCCTTTTTTTTCAAACCACCATTTTGATTTTATTTTTTTCTACAACCATCTATTAAAATTAATTTTAAGTTTCTTCCTGTTGATACACAAAACACCTTAACGTGTCACTAGATTGCACATACCACCGCGGACTTGTATTGTTTTTGTATGATTTATTTTGTAAATTAATAAATAAACCTGGAGTTCTGCTCATCAGTCACCTGCTTGCTTATCCTTTTACATTTTAGTTTTTCCTTGATTATCTTTAGCAAACACCTTCAGCGAAAAGCAACTGTAAATTAAATTACAAGAGCAAGCAACAATATGACCGGTTTGTTATTCATTTATATATAACCGCTTCCCAACCCATAAAGACTTCATTAATTCAATAACAATTTGACTTGGCAATTAAAACATCTTCATAGAGTCATGAAGTCTGACCAAATAATGATGAAATGAGTTATTTATAACCACTCGTTGTCTCTTTGTGTATTTAGGCACATGGGTTTTATCTCCAGGGGTTCAAATCCTGGCTCTGCTACACGGCCACTGCTGGGTCTTTGAGCGAGACCCTAAACCCTGTCTGCTGGAGGGGCGCCGTACGTTGGTTGACCCAGTAATAGCGCTCTGACCCCCAACTTCCAGACAAGTTGGGATAAGTGAAGAGAGACATTTCATTGTACTGTATGTGTAATGACAAAAAAGCAATTTAGTTTATCTATTTCTATCTATATGGCTTGAAATTTCTGGTATTTCATTTGTAAATATTCAATAAACGATTGAAAAAGCTAAAAGATTGGACACCTCATTCAATAGTTTTATTTTTGTTCAATACTATGGATGACTGATCGAAGAAACACGTGATCCAAGTATTAAACAAACTCGGGTGTTTTCATATTTGACATTTATTCAGAATGGTCACATTTTATTTTGACATTTTTGCACGTTACACTTCACATGGCCATCGGCTTTAATTGACCATGAACCACCCAGAAGGATTTCAAATTGTGGTCCAATTCTTCTTAAATGATTGTGGAGGCCTGGTCATCATTCAACCTGACGTAGGAAGTGTCTTTTGACTGTACATTTTGTATAGAAGTTAAAAAATGCAATGTATATGTGGACATACGTTGATTTCCACCTGGGATGCCATGCAGAGGCTCCACTCCAGACTTTTAAACGATCTGGGTTTTTGTTTTTTAAATGTGAACATACCCCTTCCTTCCTAAAAGCTCCTAGAAAACACTCTTATATTTATTCCCCGTCTATATCGAACTGGTTCCAGCTTTGTTGCATCTTTTGCATTGTGATCTGGTGTAAATCTTGATGCAGAAACTCGCACTAACACTCATCCCAGTTTGTGTTTCTACTTTTGGACATAATCGAATAAATGTTGTTTTTGTTTTTTGTTGTTTAGAGTGAGAGAATTGAGAAAGGCCAAGGAACATGAGAGGATTCAGAAGAGCCCCCACAATATGTGACCCTCACCACCACCACTATCCCTCCGTCTGGATTATTGTCCCTGTTTATGTTTCTGCCACTTTTTACAAGAATGAAGAATTCGGTTGGATGCGTACACTTCTGAACTCTTCAGTACTACTGACTCCTACTGCTACACAAGTCCACTTTTCATATCTCGATATTCCTTTGTTCTTTCACCGAGGCTGAACTGGCTTATGGAGTAAAAACTGAAGTGGAGGATTTGAAGAAAGAACATGCTTGGTGGCATTTCATTGCACTTTTTAATGAATGTTTTTGTTTTTTTTTATTATTTTTTGAGCGCATCAAACTGCTGGTATTAAAGGATTCAGAACAGGACTACAGCTTTGTTCTATTATTCTCAGACCCACTGAAGGAGACCTGAAAAGATGGAGAGGATAAAAATCTGTGTTGTGTATCACTATCAACTTCTATTATGTGTAAAAAATCTTATGAGCCATGGATTGTTTTTCTCTTTTTTTGATAATGTATCGCTTGTGTTACTGCACATTTTGTTTAGATCCACTTCATCTTATAAGGAGAAAATGACAGACTTTGAATGTAGGAGAAGGATCTCGATCCAGTCGAAGGATTTTCAACATTATAAATGTTGCCTGTACTTTTGTCTGCTTGGGTTGCTGAGAGGATGAGACACCATTTTCGTAAAATTTAATTCTAATAAGCAAAAAAAAAAGACGCTGCAAGAGTGAAACCATCATGTGTGAGCAAAACATTGTTTACTTCCAACAAATAGTTTTTAATAATACAACAGAATTTACATTCATCGTGCATTTTTACTGGTCACGTTTTGCCTTTTATGTCGTTTATCATTTTTTGCTTTTATTTTGTTCGAGATGTTGATCAGCTCCTTTAGCCAGTTAAAAAAAGCTCACATACATTGCCTTTATATCTTAGAGATTCTCTGAAGGGTCCCTAAGCTAAGCTAGCCCTGTAGCGTGGGTTAGAAGAATTCATATTTTTAAGGATCGATTGGTTTCTGTACATAAAGCGGGATGAGACGATATGTGAGAAACATTTATCTGAACAGGACTGTATTTTAGAAATATTTTATTTTATTCATTCGAATGGGTTAAAACAGGTTGACGCCGAAATCTGAATTTGTATAGTTTTGTTTGAATGCCTAATGAGTATGGTTGTATTGTTTTGTATATATTGTAAATACCTGGGATAAGCTATGTGCATGTGGAAAAAAAAATTGAGGAAACAAAAAAAAGAAGATTTAAAAACGCATTAGTGGCTATGCTCTGTAAAACGATTTCACTATACGAGTATTTTATTTTACTTTCAATGTTCTTGAGAACATTTTGCTAAAGCATGAACTTATTGCAAATATGAAAAATACTGTATGTATGTAAGGTAGAAGAAAATAGCATAATCATGAGACTGAAAGGTTTTGTTTACATTTTAGTTTGTTTGATTTTTAGGCCAATAAGTATTTTTACCGTTGGTGCCAAGTTATATGAGATGCTTTTACTGCTAACCACAAACACGTTCTTCATTTACGACGGATGTTACAATGGAATAATGTTCATTTTATCCCCACGTACTAGAAAATACAAACAATAAGTGCCACAGAGAGTACAGGAACTAGTAAGTAGTCCTTCCGATTTACTATCTATTTTCTTTCTTCCAATGGAAAGCTAATTACTTCTCCACAAAAATGACAAGTCGACCAAACGCTTCTACAGAACGGTCAAACCACGATGATGCTGATGGCCATTTTGGTGCTATAACAAAGGCTTAACAGGACGTTGCAACACCGATTTGTAATAGCTGTTTTATATTTTGTGGTTAAACTGTCTTTCTACAAGACACCACGTACTGCAGACACAATTGAGAAATGAAAGCAAAGTTCTAGCAATGACGTTGCTAATTATAAATAAGACTTTTTTTTTCATTGCTGTCTGCAAACTTTGGCTACTGTGTTTTAAAAACTGGAACGATGCTTTTAGTCAGAGCGGACAAACACTGCCTCATATAAGCACACAAATTGTGTAAAAGTCTTTTAAAATATTGTCAAAATTGTTGCTAAAATGAAAGCGATTTAGTGAGTTCTGTGTTCAGCTCATTATGTAGAGAGAGCAATAAATGGGCGCCAATAAATCACTTTTGTTATTGTTTTTTAGACAGTTAGTTGGATTTAGTCCCCATTTTGGGTGGATGTTAAATGGCTATAAGACGACGTCGTCCTACTGTAACATTTTCATTTAACGGCTGTTGCGGCTTGTTAATAATTATTTGTGAGGGATTTTACTTTGGTGCCGTGAGCAAAGTTGGATCAACACCCAAAGGTAGAATACTAGAATAATGGCACACTAATATAAGTGGTTCCTATAATCAATGCATTTTTGTATTATTTAGGATCTATATATTGTTTAAGTCAGGGGTCACCAACCAGGTCGCCCGAAAGGACCTCATGCGTCGCCCGCGGGCCTGTTCTAAAATTAGCTGCATATTCTGCATATTGATATTTATTAGTTTCCTACCTTGTTAAATGATTGTTGAAAATGATTGTGAGAAATCATTTCCATGATCAGCATCTTCACATAGATGAATATCATTCATTATTATTAGTAACATGTCATTAAAGGTTATAAATGTGTGATGTCACAAGTGTGTATCAAACTGGTAGCCCCTGACCTCGACTATTCGATCTTGCCATGTTCAAAACCAATAAAAGAAGCGCCGAAGCTCTCGCAGCATTTCACCCGCGACATCACAAACAGGTTCAAAAACTACTGGGCTGATAAAAGAACCTCATTAGGGCAAACTTGGCAGTGCCCTACATGTATCTAAGCATGTTTAGGAAGCTTCTGGTACTTTCCAGTGGAAAATAGAAACGCAAAGTGAGAAAGAAATCATGAATTGCACCATTCTTAAAACCATCCTAAACATCGTAAAACCTCCGTTACTGAAATAAAGTCAAACCACAAAATTTTGTAAATGTTTTCTCACTTTGTTTAGTTCGATGCTCTTTATCTGATAATTACATCTGCCGACCTTAGCCGCGGCTTCATAGGCGGGGTCACAAATCATAAAATGTTACACTAGAATCGAAACTGTGTTTATTTATTAGTTCCATTCTGTTCTAAAGATCGTAAATATCTACGATCGTAATGATCCTGATCTTGATCTCGAAGATGCTGCTGATGCTATAAGTGACGGGATTCTGTGTCGAAGGAGATTTACAATGAAATCACGACCATGTGGCGTAATGCATTTTTGAATTAGCGGCACCATTGACTCTTGGTGACAGAAGACTCGGAGATGAGCAGAGCAACAACTTGACATCGTACTAAACGTCCACTACAACCTTGACTCCAACAGCTAAGAATTGACTGACCTGGATAACTCAAGGTCGGTCACTTGATACTGTTCATACATCAGCTAGATAAGGGAATTTAAAGAGCAGCGTCGGGGCTGGAGTAAGACAGGGAGGAGGGGAGCAGACAGACTAGACAGTCCGAGCCTATAAAAGTAAATATAAGGTTTTCATGGCTCTGGGGTCATTAGCTAATCTACGGCGGCTCGGGCTGTTAGCTGAGTCACGGATGAGTTCATGGAGACACTTGGGAATGGGTCCCGTTAAATCACCCTGCGCTCCAACCCTGCAATGGCTAAAACAACTCAATTAGAGACCTATTGAGTCGGGCGGGTTAGGTGCTCAGTGAATTAACGGAGCAGACGGTGCAAAGGTCTGGCACCAGTGATATCACAGCCATTAGGGAACAGAAAAGGGTCACGGAACAGGCAGGACACAGGAAGTAAAGACAAGCTCATTTCTGACCTTTATAGAGAAGCCGGACTATAATAAGCAATCATTCTGATTCTGTAATGGCCTGTTATACGTTTGTATTCGAACGTAGCTGTTATGCCGACGGAGAGCGCCAAACCTGTCACATGTACTGTCATACATAAGATGCTGCTAGGACAGATTTACCACCATCGGGGTTGAAAAGTCACAATTAGGGACGCAAAAGGGTTTTAGTGCCGATGCTTATGAAGTTGGAATCAAAAAATGTTGTCACAAGAGGAACAACAATTGGTATTGGGCAGGGGGGTGGAGGAGAGGGGGCTGGGGTCATATACGTATATTTACAGTTGCTGTATATTGCAATATAGCTCAAGGGACCAACATCAGGGCGTGGTGATGTTTGAACCAGCATCATTTTGATTACTTGATTTATAGTCCTGTATCCTAACCTTTTATATACAACAAGATTCGTTCTAATCTAAACAAAACGTTGCATTGACAACATAGACGCTAAATAATTAGACAAATATATTTACATAAGAAAGCAGTAACAGTTTAAAATATCAACATTTTGAACTTTTATTCAGGTCATTGAGAAGATGAACCAACCATCAATGGAGTCGTTTGGAATCCGAAACCATTTTATAGGTTCGTGATCGGCATTAAGCAATTTAATTAACAAACACAACAAAGTAAAAACGTGAAAGACAGTCCCATAGTGACAAGTCATAAACCTCCACAACTAACTATCGAAGGTCCCATTAGAGGGTGTTCCATGTTCCACACCTTGAGGGTCACCGAGTGTAGAGAAAGAGCGTCACTTCGTAAACATCCACACCCGTCTCCTCAGGCCGTACTGGTCCACTTTGAGAGGATATATGACCCATCGTTAGATGTTCACTCACCAGGACTGTCTTGCGTCTCAAATGAATACTATGTGTTGTGGGTCTGATTGTATAATTGCAATCTTTCATTCACAATGGGTGATTAGTCTGCGCTTGTTTTGCCATATCAAGGGGCCCCTTGACATTGGACCAACGATCAAAGATCAAGATGTTTAGATCACTCAATGACGTTTATGTTTAAAGAAGTACGATTGGGTGTTGCGCAGAAACAAAAAGGACCCTGGGATCCGGGGACGTGGGCTGTTTAGGGTTTTGGTTTGCCTGTCTTCCGTTTGTCTGCAAAAGTCATCTTGTTTTTCTGCACCTAACCAAAACAGATAGTGGCAGATAACTAAACCCGGCTTCTCTAAATCACCATGGGTGCGAGAAATTGGGAATAAAGGAGTGGCTATACGATTCGAAATGGGACCCAGGCTGTGTCCTACCTGGGACTGAAATGATTTTACTAGAGGTAGAATTCATTCTGTTTGTCTGTGAGAAGCATGAACAGCTTGAAACATACAAACCACATAGACGTACACGAGGAGGGAATCAAACCGAACCATTAATGACATCACAGATCGTCCTGAAACTACACCAGTCTTACCGTGTAACCCAGACAACAGCAACACAATGAAAACAATTCCGAATTCTTAGTTATATTATTTTGTTTACTAGTTTTAGTCTATTACTATTTATGATTATTATTACTGTGTTATTGTTTTACTTGTAAAGTGTATTTGTGTGTCACGAAAGGCTCTTAAATACAATTCTAGTATTATTACTATTATTAACAAATCCCATGACAAAAAAAATGGATAAAAATCACCATCCATCCAGTGAAGTTCAGATTTGGTAACACACACACACACACACATAGACACACACACATAGACACACAAGCATGAACGGGTTTCAACCGTGTACGTGGAAGTTTAGTGTGTGAAGGGCTGAGTTAGTGATATTCCTCTATAACTTGTATTTAAAAGTATGTAGGCATGTAACGAGTCTGACCTCGCGGGCGTTTCAGAGAGTGTGCAACAGTGGGTTTAATACCCAAGTTCAGACAACTAGCAGCAGTTGCCTTCAGCTGTGCGCTCCCTATTTGACAGTGCACAACCCAGCGGAAGCCGTCGGATCGTTTGAAGATTCAGCGCTCTTCAAAATTAGACGTACGATCCTCCACTTTGTGTACTACACTGACTTGGAGGCTTGGTGGTAAATTAGCTTATAAGGGACAACAATTTTAATTAGTTTTTGTTTGTACAACCGTTCGTTTGTGATGTGTTTCCCTTTTCGTTACTTCCAAAATGGCAACAATATCCATTCAGAATAATTAGCAAGTGGTTGGAAAACTTTGTCATTTCTTTGGTACATGTTGATAGGAGATGTTTGGATATAAAGAAGTACGAGTACGCTTGTACACACTCAGCTCCCGTGTAGTGGCACTGCTGTACCGCTACCATGGTCTCAGTTTTCGGAGGTGAGACTGCACTACCAGTGACGGTTTCAATTGGCGTTGACCATTTGTCCCGACTGGGGCGCTGAGGTTTCTTCAAGTCTTACTTTATTTGCAAAAAAAACTAAATCAATAATTTTTGTTTAAATCATTTCAGTCCTGATTTTATTTTTGTGTTTGTTTCACGTTTTGATCAGACGACGCCATGACATGCAAATATGTTAATAAGTTATAAGCTTACACATCATATTCGGTGTCATGTAGCTGCTTGAACGCCAGTTCTCTGCGGTGTTTATCTTATTTATAAGGAATCTGACCTGTATTCGTCCTGAATCAGACATGAAGGCAAATGAGTTTTGTTTGGGATCAGATGGTGTTATTTGATTCTGTTATCTCTGCAGATCACGAGGAATGGACAGGAGTTGGAAGTGACGTTTGCCGAGTCTGTTTGGTCTAAACAAGCTTCAGCGTGTTGGAGACAAATTTAAGGAAACGTTGTTGGTCTTCTGAAGAAATGCAAATGCATGCAAAACACACGCTGAGGCCCAAGTCCTGCACAGATAAATACACGAATGTGCATATTCTTTTATGCATTTATTTATTTATTTATTTTGAAAATCTTTGATTGATTTTAAGTGACTTAAGTGACTTCAGCTTTGTATTTAAATATAAAAAACCTTGAAGTAAAAAGGTTGGGCAGTTGTCCAGGGTGCCAGGATAGTAAGGGTGTCATTCAGTCTGTTGATCTATCGAAAGCATGAGTGGGTTCTGGGCACGCAGAAAAAATGTTTTATGTTGGGTGGGAACTGAGGGGTGCTGAATTTAAAAGTGTAAAACAAGACAATTCAAATAAACACTCTTTTACAATACACACACACACACACACACACACACACACACACACACACACACACACACAACCTAAATACTGACAGTACTGCTGGCTGCTATGTTAGCAACCAGATTAGGACTTTGATGATATTAGACTCCGTCGGCACGGCAGCAGTGTTATTAGTGATCTCATCTTCTGCAATGACGAGATTCTTAAAAACAAAAGTTATAACGACGTTTTGCAGAGTTTTTACTGAGCAACTACGTTACCATTAAATGTGTAAACAATACTTGGATCCTTTATCAATACTCAGAACATGCAAACTCATGAAACAAATGTAGACATAAAGAACGCATGTTGTTAACAAGGACTAGCCGGAGTAATAAGAATTGTGATGAAGATGATGATGATGCAGGGTGTCATGAATTATTAAATATTCATGTCTTTTTATTAGATGAGAAGATCGAAAAGCTTTAAAGTCACGGAGCTCTTATTTAAAATAGCTCAAAAAGGACTTTTTTTTTGCAATCAATGGCTGCCCTTTTGATTTCTGGCTAATCCACAGTGCAAAACCGAAGCAGAGAACACATACGACCAACCAGTGAGCATCATGACTTTATCATCTCAGAGAGGAACAGTGTGTCGTCTTCATCCAGAAACAAAGCCACGTATCTGGTGAACAGAGAGTGCAAAGGAAAGAAAATGAGATAGTGTGTTTACCGAGAGGATCGAGACAGCAAACAGAGAAGCAGCTTGGCTCTGATCCCACATCTGTCCCCCTTCTGCACTGGTCATTGGACCACCAGATTTGAGGGATTGCCCTCTCTCAAGTGGACTGAAGCCGGCCTTTAGCCTGCATGGACACAATGTGATAAAAGGTTGTCATTAGCAATAGATCGAGGATCAAACCGGGTGCTGGACTTTCTGTGTAAATTCGGGCTTCTTTGTGGAATGAGAAGGGCAGATTAGACGTCTGCACGTTTGCTTAGTTGTATGAATGTGTATGTCCAATCAGGACCATCGAAGATTACGCTACTAATCCGAAACACTAAGAAAGACAAGCCCAGGCTTGGATAGTGAGTCTGTTTGTGGCAGTGTAAATGAAAGTATATTAAAAAAGGGGGTTAGAGAGGGGGTACTAATGTATCACCTGCCGTGTCTTGTTGGCGGATTTAACCTGCCAGTAACTGTAAGTTTAGATTTAACTCATCAGACTTTACGGTAAACTTTCAGACATGGCAAAGCTTACAAATGTTACCCTGATTTAATCTGTTTCACCCCTGTCTCCACAAAACACCCCAAATCAGTTTCATTCAATTACAGACCAGATGACATTTTCTGGTTAACTGTGGAACACTAAACGTTAAAATTAATAACACCGTCACTAAACGTTGGGTAGATTTTACCCGGTATTAATACTACAAAGCGCCTGATTTAATCACACAGACAGTAACAGTAACATCCTCTCTGTAACTAACGTGGGGTGTAAATCACCCGAACCCGGAGCATCTTGAAACATTAAAAACACATAGACGAACACGAAGAGGGAATCAAACTGAACCATTAGTGACATCACAGATCGTCCTGAAACTACCATCGTGTAACCCAGACAACAGCAACACAATAAAAATAATTCCTAATTCTTATTTAAATCAGTTTGTTTACTGGTTTTAGTCTATTAATATTTATTATTACTATTACTGTTTTATTGTATTACTTGTAAAGTGTCCTTGTGTGTCATCAAAGGCGCTCCTAAATACAATTCTATCATTATTATTATTATTATTATTATTATTATTATTATTATTATTATTATTATTATTATTATTATTATTATTATTATTATTAACAAATCCCATGACAAAAATTCTGTGGATGAAAAATCACCATCCATCCAGTGAAGTTCAGATTTGCTAACACACACACACATACACACATAGACACACATAAATTAACATATTTTTATATACATATATATATATATATATATATGTGTGTATAAGTGTGTGTGTGGGCGTGTGTAGGAATGTTTATATTTGCATTCTCTTGAATACATCGCTCAAGAATTTGTTCACTTAAGGCAAGCTGGAATACATTTTCTCAAAATGATTGTCCACTTTTCAGCAAAATGAAGCTTTATCGAGAACCATCATGTGCTGAAGAGACGCTCTTGTTTCCTGAGAGCTTGTGAGGACGCTTGACGACCACTGAAGGCTCCTTGACTGAAGAGGCCTCGTGTGTGTAAAGCTGAAAACCACCACAAAAAAAACGGAGAGGAATCTGATAGAAAAAAAAACTCTTTTTATTTATTTGTTTCAAAGGCCATGATCAAAAAGTAGCGGTGCTATGATACGCCCGAGTTTCCCAAGCGAAACCCGACTGTCTTTGGTGTAAATTAGCATAGCAACAAAAGTTTCCCAGCATACGAAATGAGCTGCACCCACTTTACAGTTTATCAGACCCAACCAGAAGGGCTATTGCTTTTCCTAAAGACCCACCTTTTACATCTCTATAGGACAACTCATTAGCTAAGTGAAGCCCCTGTGTTTTGTTTCTTACCCCTGCACCCCATCCTTTTGTATGTACCTCTCTTCCTTTGTCTCTTTTAAATGATTCCACACTAGGCCCCGTTTTCTGGTTAATACATATTTACAGCCATGTAAGCTTTTTGTGGGGATCATGTCGTTTTATTTCGCGAGGTGTTTTTCCTCGGCTCATAAAATCATTAACAAGCTGTTAGGGAGCAATTGTGGCTCTATTCGAAACGCAGCCTTCATTGAGTCCGTAAAGTCCTAAACAGACAGATGGCCAGACAACACATTCCTAAATGAAGGGCTACGGCCACGCAAACCTTCCATCGACGGTGCATGAAAACATCTGAAGTGTTAAGTGACTGAAATTTATAGCGAATAACTATACTGAACCGTTTCTGCGTGGATATATATCAAGTACCACTAGTCTTTATTCATTTCAAATCAAATCAAAGTTTATTTCTCACATACACAGTTATACACAGAACGACCGGCCGTGAGATGCTTAATAACTCCTCCATCCCAACACTCGAAATTACAGTTAACAAGCTAAAGAAAATAGATTCTAAACATAAACAATAATTGTTTACAAATTTTTACAACAATTTAAAAAGTATTAATCTCTCTCTCTATTTATCTATTTGTTTATCGTGCGGTTTCCCAGTTCCTGGGGTCGGACGTTAATGTTTGGGAGCAGAGTTTTCCGTCCGGATGCCCTTTCTGACGACAACCACCAGTAAGTGGTGGGAACTTGTGAGCCTACTGGACAATTTCACATTTCCCATCACCCTAGTGCATGTTTTTGGACTGTGGGAGGAAACCGGAGTACCCGGAGGAAACTCACGCTGACACGGGGAGAACGTGCAAACTCCGCACAGAATGTCCCCAGCCCGACCCCGGGGATCGAACCCGGGACTTCTTGCAGTGAGGCGACAAGAATAAACTATATATATATATAATTTCTCTTACTTTACTTACAATTACAACTATACACAATTCTGAGCCATTAAAGGTTAAGGGGCCTCGTTCAGGTACCCATCAACTCAATAGTAGTAGTAGTAGAAGGGCTTGAACCAGCAACCTTGTGTTCTCGAATGAAAAGGAATCTATTAAGGACGGTGCGTGTTAAATAAATACATTTATTCATTCTAGTTTACAAAATAATCCAAATCTTCTCACTATTTCAAGAATCAAGAGTTATTTTAATATTAAAAAAAACATTTTATTTATGCGATCATGAATTTTATTTCACTAATAAGTTCAATTGAACAAATATGAACGTTAGACGTTCAATACAAATAATAGTTATGTAAAGTAATGTGGGCTTTTTATTTTAAGTATTTGGTTAATTCATAGTGTTAGTTTTTATTGCATCATAAAGGCACCACAGAATTAACATTTTTAAGCATTTAGCAGACACCTTAGTCTAATTATTTTACTTTCTTTACTTACAATTACAATTATACACAATTCTGAACCATTAAGGGTTAAGGGGCCTTGTTCAGGTACACAGCGACACCAGGAACCAGCAACCTTCTCTTCTTGACGTCTTGGTCTGAATTTGATCTCATGGCAAGTCCGGTTGTTTCTTTGTTTTGATTGGTTTGTTTATATTTACTGACCCATTGTGTTTTATACTTTTATAAGGGAACGTTCATGACAGGGAGACGGTCACGACAATCGTCATGACGACACGTACGAGCTTTGCCTCCGGAATCGTTCCTATCTGATTGAACGGTCTTAAATCTGTCAGTGTTACCTCTCTTTTTTTACAGTAGACCCCGGGGGATGAGGGGTCATCAGCTGAATGAAAAGGGCATCTGTGGTGATCCACGAAAAAGAACGAGAGGAGAACAAAAGACCAGAAGAACCAAATCTTCTTGTCCATGAAAAGCAAAGAGGCCGTCACAAGGCCCAGAAGATCACCCGATCATCTCCTGTTGTCAGTGACAAGCAACACAGGCCCAGGAAGGGATGAGGTGTGTGTGTGTGTGTGTGTGTGTGTGTGGGGTGGGGGGGTTCGGAGAGGGATCGGAACAGGATAAGCCGGGATCCTGCTTAGAGATTTAAACATGAGCTGCTAATTCTTCTCTTCTTAGCATGCAATTAATTTCCCTCTTCAGCCGGCGGACGAATCGCGTCCGTACGAGGTTGAGGAGCGTTTCGCCTCAGCTTAAGTAATGAAGAGGTGAGAATAAAAGCTGAACAGATGCCAGCAGACAAAAGCTGCTGATATGAGATCATTTTTAACGTTGATATCTTCTGAATTAAAAAGGGAATCTATTAAGAACGATGCGTGTTAAATAAATACATTTGTTTATTCTGTTTAACAAAAATAATTAGTTATTTTAACGTAAAAACATTTTATTCACGCAATTGTGACTTTTTTTTGCTATTAAGTTTAATTAAACAATTATAGTATAATTATAGTAATTGTAGTATAATAAATTAAACAATAGTTATGTAAAGGTTGTGTTGGTTATTTATTGGGTTATTTAATGATGCTGGTTTTTATTGCATCAAAAATGCACCACATTTTTTAAATCTGTACATTTATTTTATATAAAATCTGTACATTTATTTTATATAAAATTTTTACATTTATTTTATATAAAATCTGTACATTTATTTTATATAAAATCTGTACATTTATTTTTTTATAAAATCTGTACATTTATTTTATATAAAATTTTTACATTTATTTTATATAAAATCTGTACATTTTTTTATATAAAATCTGTACATTTTTTTTTTATAAAATCTGTACATTTATTTTATATAAAATTTGTACATTTATTTATATTAAAAATACTCACTTGTATTCCATCAAACTTTATTCAATATTTAAACTCAAAATATGTCAAACTTAAATTTTTTTAGCAGAAATCATTGTCCAAAGTGACAATGAATTGAGTGCTAGGGGCCTTGTTCAGGGGCCCAACCGTAGCATCGTGGCAATTTAGCTTTTGTAATTCCACCTCGCTGAATTCTTCACGTCTTTCTAATGATGAGGTTCTACTGCATTCGTACATGGGAGGAAAATACTGAACCTCCAGTACCTCCAGTACCTCACAACCTCGTTACTACTACAGAGTTGCAGCTGTTGGGCCCTTGAACAAGGCCCTTAATCCTCATCATTCAGAATGTATAGATAATCTAACTACTGTTAATTAGAAAATGAGGTCTGCTAATATATAATTGCTGAAGATGTAAATGTAGATAATGGTTGATCCATGTAAAAACAAATCATGTGCAAAGTAATTGTTTATTGTCGTCGTAAATTGTACTTCTACTTGTACTTTTATTGAATAACTGACTTATAATTCAAACAGAATTAAACCAATTATAGAAAATAAGTGCTAAAGTATCACGTTTCGGATGAACATCGATACAAAATCGATTTAAATGTTTTCTAATCGATGAGGCAAACCTTAATAACCCGATCTGCAGCGGATACCTTCAGTACGTCTCTCACGTCTCCTCTGGAGGTAATTAGCCGGCCTCCGTTTCCTTGTAAGTGGGTTTTATTCGAAATGTGTTGTTTAAGTCTATACAACACATGCACGTAGCGTACTAACGTTACTTGTGCTTTTAAATGCTTTGGTTGACATGCATGGCAACATCCCGGGTCTAAATCCAGACTTTCAGGAAGAGAGGAAATTCTTTCCCACAAAAAGAGACAATATAGCTATCCAAGCCGAAAACGATGCCCCTGCTGACTTTTACATTACAGCCAATGTAGCAAGAAGCGAATGCCCCAATAGGCTTAGCTAGTAACAAAAGTATCCAACCTCTGGGAAGGCTAGACAGTAGTTCAGGTCTTATTAAAGCACCTGCCAAGTGGATCCCCCTGGCCCAGGAACTCCGAAGCTCCGAAGCCTAGATTAGGCTCCTGGAGGGCAGCCATCCCCCATACTCCCCTAGTGCTTTCCTATAATGGCCGCCCAACAGGGCATCGGGTCCTACGTCCACAACCCTGCAGCTATGCTCAAAGCGAAAAAGCGATTCTGGCTTACCAACCCCTAATATGACATCATTGTGGGGCCCGGTTTCCATGACTTAACATTTTCTGTAACATTCAGTATCCGGTATAGTTCTCATGGATGCCAATTGATTCAGTTGTTTGTGCTAACTTATATATATATATATATATTACCCTTCAGTGGACTTCGACCCTGGGTTACTCTGTGGACCGTTACCGATCTCCAGAGTACCTCGGCAATTATATTTTACAGGGTAGGTTGCCAGGTCTTTCCCCAACCCTTTCTCTCTACAGGGATCTTGTGTATGACTACTGGACAATTTACACATTTCCGATCAACCTAGTGCATGTTTTTGGACTGT
>JAOUQU010000012.1:178939-195349 GCA_028566735.1 Ammoglanis amapaensis | reverse complement strand
ATATATATATATATATATATATATATATATATATAAAGCTTTATATTAGTTATCTGGGTTTGTTTGAAGTTGTGACCAGCGTTGGGATGTCAGTATAGATTATTAATGATACAGCTTTATTATTATTTTTATTTAAAAGCTCTAAACTTTTTTTTACACACAGTAGAATAAATCGTCCGCATTAACCTTGCAGTGAAACACACATTTACACTCACTAGGGGGCAGCTGTGAGCACACGCGTACAGCACGGTGGGCAATCCTGGTTACCCGGCGCTCCGGGAGCAGTAAGGGTTCGATACCTCGCTAAAAGGCACTTCAGTCGTGACTTGTTGACTCTGTGATTCGAACCTTCTGGGTTCGTGGACCAATGCCCTCGTGGACGTTGTGACTGACCGGATAACGATTTGTTTGGCAGGTTTGTTCGTACCGTGCTGCCCTTTTCTCAAGAGTTCCAGCGAGACAAGCAACCCAACGCCCAACCCCAGTAACTCTTTGGCTCAAAGGTCAGTTCGTTTCTCAGCTCATCGTTTTCGTATCAGGACTCAGACTTATTTCTTTATATTATTATTCATTTCATTGGTGAAGTCGTCGGAGAAACGTGAGCTTGTTCGTAAATACCGACGTGCATGCATGTTTATTTATAATTACCAAACTCCACACCCATCAATGGCAAATGAGCACCATTCAGGAGGGTGGGGGGGTGGTAAAAACACATCAATGAATAAGCAAAAGCAAGGAAATATATAATCGGATGCTAAAATGTTTTATTTATTTAAATAGACACATTTTATTTTTGTGTTTTAGTGTTAATAAATCACCATGAATCACATGAACCACCCAGTCTACTAAATCCAGCATCAGTGCAGTGATCATTCATTTCCACGACCGTTCACGACGTGAAGCTCTTTTAATGTAAAACGATTAACAATAAGTATCATCAGTTCTTCACCGATGTTAATATACAAAAAATTATATAAAAATCATCTGTTAAGCAATGGCACTGTACTCATGGAAGGTTTTCTTCCCCGAATAACAACATCTGAATAACAGTTCCAACTAGGAAACAGAAACCGAGCATCATTTCGTTTGATTAGATTTTGTAAAGCATGATTTCGTTTTGAATTATTAAGTTAATACTGGTGCAATAGTGCAGTTGTGTCTGTACATTTCAGCTGCTGAATTTGAAAAGAAATTGAATAATTCAAGCCCATAAATAACATTTTTGTTATAGATCAGGTTTCGGCTTGTGTTCAGTCTGTGGCTCCGTCCGTCTGTCGTTCCGGGTTCTCATTATCAATGTAAAAAGGGTTTTCTAGAACCCTTAAATGCTGGTCGTCACGGCGACCGGGTGTAGACAGGCACGTCTCTCTTTCCCAGCACCCACTTGTGATGTTGTGGTTCGTCGGCGTTGAATACGGTTGATATTCCCAGACGGACTTTCTGCATCTGGGCCATATGAAACGGAGACAACCCCAAATCAATGGCACAGAAATCATGAGGAAGATGATAGTGCAAGCAAGCCATAGCGCCATCGCTTGGTCCTCGCGGCCTCCTGTAAGCTCCTCAGCGTTATCCAGTGTAGTAAAGATTCGGCACTGGTCTCTGGTGGGTCGGGCAGACTGGCAGGCGACACAGATGATGTACGATGTCTGTGGGAGGAGCTTCTCCAGACTGGTGCTCGTCCGGTTTAGCGGAATTCCGTCTTCGTGTACGACGTTCTTTCGCGTGTAGCCGGTCACATGACTGCTCCAGGTCGGGTGGTACATCAGATTATAAGAAGAGTCCGCACATCTTTGCGTGGACGCCGGCAGCCAGTGGACGATGGCCGAGGTGCCCGTGATGTTCTGCACACTGATGGCCATGCTGGGTTTAAAGTTGGTGGCCTGTCGTGGATCTGAAACGATTTAGAAGTTTGGAAGGTTATAAGAGAAGCGCTGAAGGATTAGCACTTTCTGTCTAGATTTGGCATGTTCTCCGTGAGCCTGTGGCTTTCCTTTGAGAGCGCCGGTGTCCTCATGAGTTGAATTAGAGATTAAGAATGTAATGCCTAAAGAATGTAAAGAATCAATATCAATGTTTTTGTTAAAAATCGATTGTTCTCTTGAGATGAATTGATATTCACTTGTAACAGCAGGGGGCGTTGCTGCTATAAATATATATTTTTAATCACAAACTAGTGAGAAGAAATCATAATAAAAACATTTAGCCCCAGTATCTTAATCACCTTATATTTATACGTGCAGAACATTTACATCACATCACATTCTCAGTACACAATCGCAGCAATCGAACAAGAAGGGCCTCGCTCAAGGGCCCAACAGCAGCAGCGTAGAATTAGTGAGGTTCGTACCTCATCATGGGATCAGTTTACCAACATTAATTACATTCGTATCCGGTTAATCGGACCCACATCGGGACGCCATCGTTTTTGGGTCCTAATTAACCGGCCGGTCCGAATACACGAACACGCCCCCCTGTGTTACAAGACGGGACGTGTATATAATTTATGTAATATATTAAACATTTAATAAACCTTTATTGTGCGATTATACACGTATAACCAAGAACGACTGTTGCTTAGCAACTTTGTTCATTGAAAATTTAATTTAAATACATTTTTTCGAAATGGTTTATGACACAACATAATTGCATGTGAAGCTTAATAATAATAATAATAATTAAAAAGTTCCTGTTCTTAGTAGATTCCAGTCAACGTTTGAAGAATGTATTCAGTGATATTTGACATGTTCTCTTGACCGTCTGCACTTGAACAAAATCACCATAAACAAAAGACGCCGCTCACGTCTCTTCAGTCCGATTAAACAGAATTTCGATCCCAATAATCGAACAACAATCACACACGTATATAACAGGATTCGTCTCGGTACTTTTGGTACTGCTGGACCCGTTAACCGGATTGAATTGTATTATTAACGAAAAGCTAAGATATCAAGATCTTACCTGGAGAGCTGAAAGTCTTCAGTCTTGGTGTCGTGTCGATTGCAGCATCGCTTGAATGATTTTAAGAAATCCTTTTCTTTCCTCGTCATGAGTACATGGGTGTGTTTGACCTCTTCTAGTGAACTCGTCTTGTCCTCACCGACAGCGTATTTGTGTTCGGTACCGTCCAGCTGTGCTATAAAGAGATCAGAACCATTCCTGATGTGGACCCGAGATTCTCCAACGTCTATTATTTTTCCACACTGTGTAAACGTTGGGACTTTATTTTACTTTGAATTTCTTAAAACAAAAAAAAAAACGTGTGTGTGTAAAAAGAAAACAGTACGTGTTTAATCTTTTAGCAAGGAGGGTCAGA
Source organism: Ammoglanis amapaensis (assembly GCA_028566735.1). Classification (NCBI taxonomy): domain Eukaryota; kingdom Metazoa; phylum Chordata; class Actinopteri; order Siluriformes; family Trichomycteridae; genus Ammoglanis; species Ammoglanis amapaensis. The sequence continues at coordinate 192,033 of JAOUQU010000012.1, read as the reverse complement.
TTTGGGGAGGTGATTATATGTGGGGAACGTTCAGAACGTCCGGAACATTCAACCTGACATCACTCGAATGAACTGTTTGAAGACGTTTATAACATTTATTTTATGTTTACACAGAACACAAATAAAGCTAAACACTTTTAACCCTCTCAGGCTCAAATTAAGTTTTAGTAAAAGGCAAAACCAGTTATTAGCTGTTGCAAATCTGCAACGCCTGCATTAAATCACTCTTTTCATATTCGAAAATAACAAATTGTTTATAATTTTATTTAAAGGAAAGAAATGAAGATATTGGCCAAAATTAGGTTCATTTAAAGCATATAGTATATATGTATATTATATTTATTATAAACTACATCTGATTTACTGTTAAATGTTCGCTGTGAACTTTTAAATGAAAATTGTGAACAGGAAAATAATTGTAACGATTCTCTTGTTCAGAATTATTAAACATTTAAGGTTCATACGAATCTGTGTTACTCGTTCTTTCGTTTATTGTTCATTAACCATCAAAAAATAAGTGTTTTTTTTATTTTAAATAAGATATCAAAAGAAAACAAGGTCGTGTTTTTTTGTTATTTCAGTTTATAGACTCTGATAAAAAATATCTGAAATGAAAAGAAATGACTGGACAGAATTCCATTCTGATGTTTAATTTTAATAAATACGGTTTGATTGTCAATTAAAACAAAGGATCGGACAATACACAAAAACAAATCAGTCCACTGTGTTTTATTATTAATGTTTATAATATTTGTTTCATATTTGATTCTTGTTGCTTGTTCGACTTAATTTAGTAAATTTCTGTTTTGTTTTTGAAATCCCACTCCAGTCCCTGAACTTGGCGTACACCAGTATTTACGGCTTCTACCGGAACTTCGTGGGTCCACCTCATGTCAGGGCCGTGTGCAGACTGCTGGGATATCAGGGCATCGCTGTCGTGATGGAGGAGCTGCTCAAGGTGGTCAAAAGTCTGGTAAGATCAGATGTTTTTTCATTTTAATTCTGATTTATTAAGTATTTGGCGAACATACAGACATCAATAGCATTTGTATTTTTATTTAATTAAGATAATCTATATAAACAAGATATTACCTTTATATAAACTCTATAAACCTATATATAAAAACATTATATAAACTATATTTACTCCACATAAACTGTACACACACTGGCTAAACTCAATATAGACTCCATATACATTCTATTAACTCTATGTAATCTTTATATATACACTATACAACTCTAAAATCTGTTCACTATATAAACTACACAAACAATATAAACACTATATACAATATTGAAACGCTATAAAGACTATTCACACACTATTAACCTTATATACACTGCCTTAATTCTATATACACAATGTAAACTTTATATTCACTCCATTTACACTCTATATACAATCTCTAAACTTTATAAACACCATATTAACTGTAAAGTTTGTGTACATTATATAAACACAATACATACTCTATATACACTATGTGTAAACTTAATGTATTAACTTTATATAAATTCTACATAAACTATATTAACTCTATATACACAATCTAAACTCTTTATAAACTTTATATAAAACATATTAACTGTAAAGTTTGTAAACATTATATAAACACAATATGTACTATACACAGTGTATAAACTTTATGTATTAACTCTATATAAACTCTGTATACACTATATAAACTATATACACACTGCATTTTGAAACCGTGCAGGGGTCCCTTCCCAAGGTGGCTGAGTCCGCTTCTCTTCTGGGTGAACTTGGCATGTTCTCCTATGTCTGTGTGGATGGACCGGGGTTCCTCACGCAGATGAAATGCTTGAATAAGCGTTTTGTGCAGTAATATTGATGAATAATGAATAAAAGAATCGTGTCTCTTTCCTGCATCACAGCTACAGGGAACGATTCTGCAGTATGTGAGAACCCTAATGGAGGTGATGCCCAAGATCTGCCGCCTGCCACGCCATGAATACGGCTCTCCAGGTGGGTACTGCAGCCCTGCCGACCCAGCAGGCAACACTCCCACTGAAGAATGAGTCTGTTTATTTTTTATTAAACCTGTTATGTACCTGGGTCACAACACGATGTGATTCCCTGCTGTGATGTTCAGCTCCCCACTAAAGTTCAGCATGTAACCTGTCCTGGTTGCCTGGTGTTCACTGAATTCCACTTTCTTTGGATGCCTTGTTAGTTTAGAACACAGCAGGGCATTGTGGGAGTGCTTTTGATTCGAGATTTTCATAGGGTATCACAGGGCTGTTGTGTTGGCTTTGATTCGAACCGCCACTGCTGACCGCTGGTATTTTTATCATCCGCTCAGATACTGAGGAATAAACCTTTATATACACTCTATATACACTCTATATACACTATATACACTCTATATACACTATATACACTATATATACACTATATACACTCTATATACACTATATACACTCTATATACACTATATATACACTATATACACTCTATATACACTATATACACGATATATACACTATATGCACTCTATATGCACTATATACACTTTATATACACTCTATATGCACTATATACACTCTATATACACTATATACACTCTATATACACGTTATATACACTCTATATACACGTTATATACACTCTATACACGTTATATAGACTCTATATACACTATATACACTCTATATACACGTTATATACACTCTATATACACTCTATACACGTTATATACACTCTATATGCACTATATACACTTTATATACACTCTATATGCACTATATAAACTCTATATGCACTATATACACTTTATATACACTATATATACTTTATATATACTCTATATGCACTATATATGCTCTATATGAACTATATACACTATATAACTCTATATGCACTATATATAAATTCTATATACAGTATATAAACTCTACATACACCATATATGCGCTATATAACCTCTATATGAACTATATACACTATGCACACTATATAAACTCTTTATACACTATATAAACTATATACAGTATATAAACGCTATCTAAACTCTAACTATAAAAAATATAACTATTTAAACTATATAGACTATAAACTCTAGATACATGATATAAAGACTACATACACTGTATAAACCCTTTAGAGGTTCGTATGTATATAAATGTTATAAACTTTTTATACACTATATAACCTATAAACTGTATATACATGATATAATAACTCTCAGGACTCTTATCAGTGCTTGTGCTTTGATTCAGGCATCCTGGAGTTCTTTCACCACCAGTTGAAGGACATCGTGGAGTACGCTGAATTGAAGACGGTGTGTTTCCAGAACCTGAGGGAGGTGGGCAACGCTCTTCTCTTCTGCCTGCTGAGTGAGCAGAGCCTGGTACGTCCAACACAACCATCCCATCTCAAACCTACACCAAGTGTGACACTCTTTTGTCTGGTGTAGCCTAAACACTTCACACAGATTATATTGTATATAATATTAAAACCGTGCCACACACACACACACACACACTTTCTGCTGCTGCTGTCGTTCCATTCCTGTCTAACTTGGGTTTCTGCTCATCTTTTGTTACAGTCTCAGGAAGAAGTGTGTGACCTGTTACATGCTGCACCGTTCCAAAACATTCTTCCCAGAATTCATGTGAAAGGTAATCGTGTGGGGTGCGGTTCTGTTATTTCATCAATGTTCAGGCGTTTAGTGTGTATTCGCCACACGACCCGAAATTGGATTAAGTGCTGATTGTTGGATGATAAATAATAGTCATTATTATTATTGTGTAGGATATAATCATGAAGTGTAGTAAGTTTATATTCAATATATTAAATATTTAATTATTGTTCTCACATAATAAATGTGTTTTACTTCTGTGGGTACAAAAATACAAAAACCTAATTTTAAATTAAGCCCATTTTGCCAACTTGGAGAGTGACTTTCCATTCATTAAACATAATTGAATCGATTCCTGAATCAGTTCTAAAGTTTATAACTCAAGTCTACATCTGTTAGCAGTAAGTGTGACTAAAATCACTTCATTCTAAACCTGTACACGTTCGTTCACTTTCGTTCCTTGTGAATGCATCTTTATGCAATATTTCTGAACGATGGGGTGTCTTTGGTGTAGAGGGCGAGCGACTGGATGCCAAGATGAAACGACTGGAGGCCAAATACACCGCCCTGCACATGGTGCCTTTAATCGAGCGTCTGGGAACGCCACAGGTGGGTACAATATCCCTACCATTCTGTCTACTCATTAACATGCGGCGTTAATCGGGTGGGGGGCGGCTTTACGGGCACTATTGCCTCTCACGGAACAAGGTTCCGGGTTTGATCAACAGATGGGTTGGTCCGGGTCATCCTAGGATGAGACGCGATTGCTTACATTGCGTGTTTTGATATTTTCAGCTGGTTTATGGACCAATCACGTGATTCTGTGGTTAAACTCTTGATTTCTTTCCACCCGTCCACAGCAAATTGCTATAGCCCGCGAGGGCGACCTGCTGACCAAAGAGAGGCTGTGCTGCGGACTGTCCATGTTCGAAGTGATCCTCGCACGCATCCGCGGCTTCCTGGACGACGCCATCTGGCGAGGTCCGTTACCCACCAACGGTGTGATGCACGTGGACGAGTGCGTGGAGTTTCACAGACTGTGGAGCGCCATGCAATTCGTGTACTGCATCCCTGTGGGAGCCCACGAGTTCACTGTGGAGTAAGTGATCGACAGAACCAGAGCAGCATCTCTCTCTCTCTCGCCCTGCCTGTCTTACTCATGCATAGTCTCTCTCCCGTCAGACAAGAGGTGGCGGCGCATTATCGTTTATTATATTTCCTCTTCTACTATATATTTATTTACTGATTGTATATTTATATTAAGAGCTATTTGGGGTAAGTCGGAACCTTGAGTACAGTCAAGAGTTCAACTCCCAACACTTCCATGCAGTCACTGCTGGGTCCTTTCAGCAAGCTCCTTAACTTCCTTCTGCTCCTGGGTGCCATTCAAAGACTCTGCGTGCCGACCCCATGCTTCCAAACGAGGGCCTAGAACCATCGTCTCTATCGATGGCAGTACCCGAGATGCATCCCGGGTCGTACGAGGGACTATAATTTATTTTTGGTTTGTTTTCATTTCTCCAGGCAGTGTTTTGGAGACGGTCTGAACTGGGCAGGCTGCATGATCATCACTTTACTGGGTCAGCAGAGACGCTTCGACATACTGGACTTCAGCTACCACCTGCTCAAGGTGCAGAAGCACGACGGCAAGGACGAGATCATCAAAAGTGTGGTAAGTCACCACGAACATCCAGTGTTAGGAAGTAAGGGCCACTTATTATGGCTGCTGCACAACACTGGATTTGTCTTGGTCATCCAAATTCAAACGGAATTGAATTGATTTGTGTGTTACATGATTAAGAACTTGATAAACAGCTTTTATCTGCTAAACAAAAAGCACTCGGGCGTTTACGGCTTGTCAGAATCAACCACACCTAAGAACCTGGAACAAGCCGAGTGAAGTCATTTTATTACTGGATGTGTGATTTAATCGTTCCGTGTGTGTGTGTGTTATATTTCTAACTTTCATCATTCATCTCTTCTGCCTTAAAGCCTTTAAAGAAGATGGTCGATCGTATCCGGAAGTACCAGATTCTGAACGACGAGATCTTCGCCATCCTAAACAAGTACATGAAATCTGGCGACGGGGAGAACATGCCCGTGGAACACGTCCGATGCTTTCAGCCACCCATCCACCAATCGCTGGCGAGCAACTGATCTCACGGAACCGGTCTGAACCATAACAGATTACATGACACTCGAGTGTCTGTAACGAAGCACCATCAGATCAGATAAGTCAGGTTTCAGTTCTTAGGACCAGGTACTCGATTCCGTTCTGTTAACTAGAACCCGGTGTGTTTATCGAGTCATTACACAACTTAAAAGAATTCCTTTACGTGGACCTACAAGTGTCAGACTTGTTTAGCTTTTTTTGTTCGTCATTCACAATGTGCCTTATACAAATAATTTTTTTGTCTCTTAGTTTTATACTAACTTTTTTTCTTTATATATATATATATACACACCAGTAGCTGATGGTGGGGAGCCAGGTTTAAGTTTTATCTAAAATTATTTAAGTGTGGCTAGAGATCTGTGGTATAAATTCTATCAGGCGTTGTTGGAAAGTCCGCTTGCATGATCACAAAACACATACCCACACTTTAAAATACTTCTCGTATAGTACTTTTGTATTTGAATGATTGTAATCTGATTTTAATTCAATAAATATGTATCAAATCTTAATTTCCTAATATTCATCTTTGCTCTGCCTAGTTGCCCGTGTTGGTTCACTTTATTACAAAGAAAAAGCCACATATTAGTGGTGGAAAGGAAACAAAGAGGTCAGTGCATGTACAGCAGGCTGTACACAAAGTAACAAAAGCTTTAAAAACAGTTTATGGACAGTGCTACAGAAGGAAGAAGCCAGAAAGCCTTACAGCCGCCACATCTCGCCTGTAAGGCAGAAAGCAAAACACTTCAGTACAATCGTCTGGTCCATCCGTGTCCCATTTTCACCCGTTTGATTGTCTTGATTCGGTTTCAATTTCAGAGAAAAGAATACTAGACCTCCACACAAGGGAACGGAATCCTTCACCCGAGCCTCTCGTCTCTCTTCAAGACACCGACGTGGTGCCGTTCCTTCTAGAGACGTTATCGAAGGCCGAGCCCAGCTCTCTGTCCTCGATGTCCACGGCGTCCTCGTTATTAAGGAGCTCGTAGTGACCGTGCCCCACCGCCCCGTTGGCCGTCGTGCCGTTGCGCTCGTCCTTCCTGATGGACACGGCCAGATTGGCCAGACTGACGTTCACGTCCTTGAACGCGTGTAGCAGGAAGATCCCCACGATGATGGTGACGAAGCCGCTCAGCGTGCCGATGATGTCGTCGTAACCCATGTGCTCCCACTCTTTGAACAAAATGGCTGAACACGTCAGCACGGAGGTGGTGAAGAAGACGTAGTAAATGGGCGTCACCAAAGACGTGTTGAAGATGTCCAGGGCTTTATTGAGGTAATTGATCTGTGTGCTGACACACGCCACCAAGCTGAGGAGCAGCAGCCACGCCAGAGGGTTCGCCAGGACTGGTTTGCCTGCTATTAACTCTTTAATGGCGATGCCCAGACCCTTTACGCAAGAGACGGACAGGGCCCCGATGACCGAGCAGATTGTGATGTAGACCAGGATGTTGGTCTGTCCGTGACGTGGCCCGACCACAAATATGAAGATGAGAGCTACGATGATGACCACTGTCGCAAAGACCACGAAACCTGCAGAGGATTACAGAACGTTAGATACACATCTCACACTCTGCACCAATATAAAGTCGTTCATCTTTCTTTACATATCCCAGCTTGAATAGAAGTTAAGATCAAGTGTTAGGGTTCCGTGTTCAGGTTCTCGCTCAAGGACAAAACAGCATGGCCTGGATTTAAACCCACAATCTTCTGGTTGATGGCTTAAAGCTCTACCAACTAGGGTACGTTTTGTGTGTGTGTGTGTGTATGCATGTGGTGTTTCTGAGCTCTGGCCTCTCACTAAATGAATCAGCCCCGACCAAACCAGAACAAAGCAGATGTTTTAGTCTTCGTTTGCAGTAACTAGACTCATTATAGAGTTTCTGTACTGAAGCTCGCACGCACACGCAGACACACACACATAAAGGGAGACAACATTTGGTTAAGTGGGAGATTTACCTGGATCGACCAGTTTCCCGGCCATGTCTTTCAGACTGTCGATTTCCTCTTCCTGTGGGGCGTGGATCACCATGGTGGTGGAGCCGAGCACACTGAGCAGGCAGCCCAGCTTCCCGTGCAGGTTTAATCTCTCCGTCAGGAAGTAGGAGGAAAGCACGGCACTGCAACGACAAGCCACAGATGTCAAACACACACACACACACACACACACAACGGCCACACAGGTCAAACTGTGACGTACGTGTGCACACACAAAGACACGTTGTTCTTGCACAAGCGGGTCATTGTTCTATACGGTCGGCGTGAAGTGACACCAGAAGCCAGGGATGATTCTTCAGCAAGAATCGATTCGAATCGATTCACTTGGTTGATTCTTATGAATCTATGATTATTGAAAGCACTTTTAACAGAATGTCGTTCCAATATGTGTGAAAGCACCGTGGTGAAACGTGTCTTCAATTTTTAGTAAGAGGAATCTTTGACAAGTCAATAACAAAAGTTTTTTTTCCCCTCCTAAAAGTGTCGTTGCACTATACTGCATTAATAATAAAAATCTTTACCTCACGAGCACGCTGAGCGCCCCCAGAGGTGTGACTAATGTTGCCGGTGCGAATGCGTACGCTGCGAAGTTGGCGGCCTCACCTGCTCCCACTGAAGACCAAACAAAAATTAAAAGAAACTTCAGCAAAAATCAAAACAATGTTGGAACAAAACAAGAAACAGGCTGTTAGCAACCTGGAATTTGGTCACTTACTTGAGAATAAACCAGCCCACCAAAGCCATTCCTTCAGATATGCATGACCACCTTGACCTGGATGAAAGGAAGCGAAGAAATTCTTACTTACTACATAAATCATCCACATAAAAGCACAGTGAACGTAACACTTATTTCAGGGTTTTATCAGCAATATATTGAACTTGATTTGGTGCTCTAGCTGACCATCCATCATCTCAGACACACAGTCAGTCAAAAGTCTGAACACACTGTCACAGTAAGATTTGCTTGGTTTAATAATCATCACAAGAAAGAGTCATTGTGTGTGTGAGAGAGAAAGAGAGAGAGATAAGGACTTGGCCTCCACAATCACCTGACCTAAACCCAGTTGTGATGATTTCAAATAAGCTGTCAACAAGCGCTCAGCACTTCTGGAACTCAAGACTCTAAGACTATTGGAACACCATTCCAGGTCCTCCCCAATGAAGCTGATATGAAAGATCTAAAATATTCTGGCTTGTTTAATTCTGCATACGTTGCTTCAGTTTGGATGTCTAGCTCAGTGGTTGAGGCACCAGACTAGTAAATGTTTTACATAAAGCCCTATAGCATAAAGAGTCATTCTACTTTCATGTGCCCCCCCCTGCACCCAACTCGCGCAGGTGCCCGGACCTGTTCTGGAGATCACATATCACATGACAGAAAGAAGAGCCTTTGTTCAACGTTCCCTACAGCAAATACGATCAGTTGTGTTTAGAAGGATGGGTGATGGAGGGTGGGAGTATTGACACTAATCATCTGTAGGGTTGCTTCTCGTCCTGTGAAGTGGTTTCACTGGAAACTCAAGCACTGGTATGAATAAGAAATGGTAGCAATACATTCTCCCAAAACAACGTCTGCAACCATCGATCTGAAGCATCGGCAGCATGACGGAACGCCATCGTTTATTTGTCCTTTCGTTTAGTACCCGCCTCTTCCGTAAGTAAAATGGTGTCCATTTAATGCCTATAGTGTCCAGCGTTTCACAATCTTTTGTCCGTTTTAAGTGCTCAATCAGAGGTACCTTTGGTGCACTGAGATGTTTCGGGTGTTCCTCAGAGGCAGTAAAACTTCGCCCTCGAAGTGTGCTGGTGCACGGTTTGGGACGCACCCAATGTCACAAGACAAAAGTGATAACCAAGCAGCTCAGTAACCAAATCAGTGAAAACTTGGGGGTCCATGGCAAGCACACGGACCAGATCTCAAGCACATTGAGAACTTGTGGTGAATCCTCAAAATCAAAAAGGTTTCGAACTAAAACCCAGAAGCTGTGATTGACTCCAAGCAGTGATGAGGTAAGAAAGGGTTTCGTTCAGGGTTTTGGCCCGGAAGCCGATACCCGGCATGCCCAGGTGAACTGCAGAAGTATTTTTCAGAACGATGTATTGTTTTACATACTAGATGTATGTATAAAAAAAAGCGTTTCACAGCTAAAGCTTCAATCAGAACTAGACCATCATAAATTTACTGGCATTGCATTTCTCTGTTGAAGTTACACTGGTGCACTATTTATTACCCATGACAAATGACAGCTATTATGCTTATTTAATAAATAAATGTGATCCAACTCCACCTGTTGCACTGTAAACACTTCCTTTATGTGCAGACGGAGTTGCTACAAAGATGTTTTGTTTACGATCATGTGACTATTGTGCACACATACGATATTGAGAGTAATATTTGTACACTCTGACCTTTCCTGGACCAGGGAACTTCATTCCTATAACTTTGATCTAGGAGTATCTCTCTATTTTACCCTTCAGTCGACTTCGACCCTGGGTTACTCTGTGGACCGTTACAGATCCTCAGAGTATCTCGGCAATTACATTTTACGGGGTAGGTTGCCAGGTCTTTCCCCAACCTTGTATCTCTACAGGGATCTTGTGTGTGACTACGGGACAATTTTTACACATTTCCGATCAACTTAGTGCATGTTCTTGGATTGTGAGAGGAAACCGGAGTACCCGGAGGAAACCGATCTAGGAGTACTGCACACTAAATATGTGTGTGTGTGTGTGTGTGTGTCACAGCTGATCAAATTCAAGCATACATGGGTGTTGCATAAGATTTCATGTCAAATATGTCAGACCTACGCTACACATTCTTATCCACTTTGATATACATTAGTAAACATGTACGATAAGGCTTGACTGATCGCCTGTGATTCACTACTTTCGAGCGACTTGTGCAATAGTTACACAAACGCAAAACTTCAAACACTCCGGGTGTGTCCAGTAAATCCTCGAATGTGCGAGATTAATGACCCCTACACCCATTTAGTGAACACGGGACACAATGGTTAGCACAGAATCACAACACTGACCAACGTTGACGCAAAAAATGTAAATGCCGGCGGGTTGCGAGTGTCGCGAAAGTCTGTTTACAATATACACAAATAAGCTGCACCTTGAATCCAGCAAGACGAGACAGGCCCACTGAAGGACCTCACTAAACCAGTTCGACAGGCAATGGAGCCATTTCACGTTCGTAAAAATCGTTCTAGTCACCGCGTTTATGATTCCTCTGTAAACGTTGTTAATAGATGTATTAAATCAGCAAAATTATTAAAAGAAATAGTGTGGTTCCAACTTTATAACAGCCTTTCCTCACAAATCAACAGCCTACAGGTGAAGGGCCAATAAATAAAACGAACACCACTACCAGGTTACCACCGTTGGACCCTCGAGTAAGTCTCTTAAGCCTTAAATGCTTAGACAGAGTCAGTCACAGTTCTGTAACTCGCAGTTACGCGTCTTTTAATGTCGTTTTTCGCTTCTGCATCTTTCAGACAAGCTGGGATACACGAGGAAACGTTTTAATCTTTCTATTTACATCGGAGTGATAGATAAGCTACACACTGGACTGGTACCGTACGAGGAAGCCCCTCGATTGCTAAAAACAATTGTACGAGAATAGAACATTACCTGCTCGCATAGAACCCTTCCTGGCGAGTCGCAGGAGTCCTTTTTTCTTCAGTATAAAACTTCCTCCAATAAATAAACTGGAACTGATAGCCAGAGACAGGCCGATGTAGAAATCGTATTTACCCCGCTCCTGCCCCATAGCGGAGATTAATTCGCCCCGTTCCTCTGTCGCATTGGGAATGAAGCACAGAAGCTGCTCTCGTCCGGAGCGCCGACGTCCCAACAGACTTCCTGAAGCAAAAAATAAAAAAAGTGGGAATTCATCATCATACTTTTACTACTAATAATACTAATAGTATTAATACCGTAATGATAGTAGTAATAACAGTCCTTGTGTATGTCTTATGTAAATGTATACTTAACACATTTAGACGAGACCTAGTTAATAACACATCTATTAACCATGTTAATATGTTAAAATTTGTAATAACAACACCGTGTCCTGGAAATTAAAATAAAACTGCAGTCGAATTTCTAAGTGATTCCAAAGGTGCTGCTTCGTGGGGTTTCTTCCGGGCGTTCCGGTTTCCTTCCACAGTCAAAAAAAAAACAAAAATTATTACAATACATTTGAATAATTAAGATTTATTGGAGGCACAGAGTCTCCAATGTGTAATGAATGTAACCATGGTGTAAAGCGTGACGTCACGAGCTTAAAGTTAAAGTACATCGAATTAAAAACACACCGTTTTCATAAGAAACTAAGCACGCGTTACATGTAACGTACTGAGGAGTCATGTCACATGAAACACACACACACACACACACACAGAGAGAGAGAGAGACAGAAAGAGAAAGATAGACGGGATCTAACCAGGAAGCACCTCAATGCATACTACCCTACTACCTAGTGCACTCGAACCGACCCCAGCCGGTCAGATCTAGTACACTACTTAGTGTACTACTTAGTAAAGTAGTACGCATTTAAATACGGCGCTGGCAAACTAGCTAAGCGAAACGACCGGAATGCTCAGACGTTTCTATTCATAATGTGATAGTAAATAACTTAATAAATTACCTTCGAGTGTGAATAATCAGTGTTGATAAAGCGAGCGCAGCAGCGACGACATAACCGACGGTCGGTGTCCTCTCAGCAGGACGAAGCACCGCGCTAACCTTCCCTAGCTATTCACACGGGGAAAGGGCGTCTCACTGCGCATGCGCTGTCCCACCCTCTCCCCGCCTCATCGGTTCGGTTCATGTACACGATCAGAATCTAGTATATAAAACACAACTATTAGCAGACCATTTATTCAAAAGTATGTGCAAATTCTTTTAGTTAATCATGTGTTTAAGACGAAGTACAATGCCAATTACAAGATCATTCGATATTTTAACAATTACAGACTTAAAAAATGATCTTTAGGTCAAGATGTGCAAAAAATCTTCTGGTCAAATTCAGTCTAAAGCTATTACACATATAGAATAAAGTAATACACACTGCTTTAACTGCATTTAATGTAATTATTGGGTTAAAAGAAGCACTGCATGTCACCAGGTTACTAACATTGAGTAAGATCAGAATCAGAATCAGGTTTATTGGCCAAGTATGTTTACACAAGGCGGTACGGTGGCTGAGTGGTTATAGCACTGTCGCCTCACAGCAAGAAGTCTCGGGTTCGATCCCCGGGTCGGGCTGGGGACTTTCTGTGCGGAGTTTGCATGTTCTCCCCGTGTCAGCG
>JAOUQU010000012.1:136275-162235 GCA_028566735.1 Ammoglanis amapaensis | reverse complement strand
ACCTACCTACCTACCTACCTACCTACCTACCTACCTACCTACCTATCTACCTACCTATCTACCTACCTATCTACCTACCTATCTACCTACCTACCTACCTATTATATGTAGCAGACACATTTATCCAAAACACTTTACAATTACCTTAAAACAGTATTTCGAGCAATTGAGGTTTAAGGGCCTTGCTCAGGAGCCCATAAAGGCAACTTGGTACTTGGGATTTAAACAGGTGACATTCTCATCTCCATCTGAAAACCTTAACCACTAGGCCATCACTGCCCATCTACGTACCCACCTGTCTGCATCCCCACCTGTCTACCCTCCTGTATGTGTTTTCACTTTTCTTTTCAGCACTGATATTGTCTGATCGGGATCAAAGTGGGTCTGGTTTACCCAGAATCCCCGGGTGGAATGTACAAACACACCCAGGCAGACATTACAAGACCTCGACCACACCCGTCACCAGACACAAACAATCATGCACCAGCTGATAATAGATGTTAGTTCACCTGAGTGTTCCGGAAAGTTCTAACAGTGCAGAGTCAGAAATTATAAAGATGTTGGATGGATTCGTCTGATTGGGTGGATAATAATAATAATATAAATAATAATATAAATAATAATAATAATATTCATAATAATAATAATATTCATAATAATAATAATATAAATAATAATAATATACATAATAATAATATAAATAATAATAATATACATAATAATAATAATAACAATATACATAATTATAATAATATAAATAATAATAATAATATAAATATAATAATAATAATATAAATAATAATAATAATATAAATAATAATAATAATAATAACGGCTGGGTGGACAGACAAATTAATAACCAAACTGATCTACAGACAGATAGTACGATTGACAGACTGATAAATAGATGAAAGATAGATAGACAGAAGGACTGTCAGACAGACATATGGCAAGGACAGTCAGACAGACAAATAGGCAGACAGGAATAAGGACAAATAGACAGACAGATAGAAAGAGCAGTCAGACAGACAGATAAATTGACAGATAAACAGATGAACTGTCAGACAGACAGACAGGTAGAAAGGACAGTCAGACAGACAGCTAAGCAGACAGGCATAAGGACAGACAGACAGACAAATGGACCGTCAGACAGACAGATATTCAGACCTTCCCCGACTGCAGCACTTAATTGTTATATGATAATCAAAATGCTTTATAGTCTGATATAATGAATCTTGTTTTTGTTTAGGTGACAGACAGTCCGTGTTACGCACAGCCAAGGTTAGGACACAACTCAAAGGAGACAACAGCTGGATCAGCCGACAGCAGGCCTACGACCAGGACGAGGATGAAAAACCCTGGTGAGTTTGTACCCCATCATGTAGGTGACGGTTGACTTCATCAGTACCCATCATGCATCATGTTCCGCGTCCTGCTGTTACGTCTGTAGGATCGCTGAGGTTCGAGCGAGTCGTCTGAACACTGAAGCTGCAGAAGACACACCTGCTGAGCCAGAACCTCAACCTCCAACAACCTCCGACAGGTAAAAGCTCACACGGTACCTTCTAATATCGAACCCAAAGTTTAACACCTAACACACACACGGTTTGCATCTGATCCTTGTTTATGTGCAATTTCAGCCAACGGAATTCAGGATACCTGATCAGGTAAGCAAACACATTTACTGCACATTTCACTCGTCTGATGCTGTTTAATCTTTCATTACGAGGGTTTAATTATGACGGCATTTATTTTGCAGAGGCGTTTTTACAAAGAACGACAACAAACAGTCGACGACGTCCACCAACGGTTACATGTACGTCCACAAGCACTCGCGCGGTCACTTCTAAATATCGTCCTATCAGAGAATATTGTACAGCTGTTTTCTTTTTGCTCAACTTTTCAGTGGATCTGGATCCGGATTTAACAGGAAACCTTCCGAAGGATACAAGAAGATGTACGTAATTATAATACAAATCAGATGTAATACAATCATCCATCCGTCCGTCCGTCTATCTATTATGAACACGCTGTACAATGAACCTGACAGCATGTCTTTGGACTGTGGGAGGAAACCCACCCTGTAATTAACTCGTTTCGTTGTGGTTTGCTCTCAGAGCTCCTCACACCGTTCGTCAAAGTCTGGACAATTCGGATCCGTCGGACCCGGTGGTGACCGAGGAGGAACAAGAGAGGAGGTAAGAAGATCCTCGAACCACGTAGTGAAGTTCTTTTAACGACTTCCTTTTTTTAATAAAGTCTAAACCCTGCTGGCATCATATTAAGTGTGTGTGTGTGTGTGTGTGTGTGTGTGTGTGTGTGTGTGTGTGTGCTAGGTTGGAAGCTGCCAGTAAAGTCCTGAAGCTCTCAGCAGGAAGACAGAAATCATATGTTGCCTCGTCTGCAAAGATACACGAGTACGTTCAGCTTCAGTCATCACAGTCAGACTTCCTGTCGCATGAATCTCTGCACTTATTCATTTCATCTCTTATAATTTGCAAACATTTTTCAGCCTTTGTTGCATGCTGGCATGTTTACTGGAGGATATATGATATGACAAAATGTACCCCAGATACCAGACAGCGGACAGAATCAGACATAATCATCGCTATTAGGATGCATCCATTCATCCATCCATCTGCTAGTGTTACTAGAGCTTACACACGTGAAGAATATACTGAACACCTGAACAGGTCACTCGTTTCTGGCAGGGCACACACTCTGACAACCTGTTCAGGTGTTTACTGTATTCACTAATGTATGTAATAGGATTAAGTGCAGGTGACACTAGATCATGGATGGACGGACGTGTCTCTAAGCAGGCAAACGTTTTAACACACGGTCTTAAAGAAATGTTTTATTTATCTTATATTTGTGTTTATTTCTTTGTCAAAAATGTTCGATACTTTCAGTTCGTCTTTGGACAATTTGCAGACCAAGTCTTTTCTTGCCAAAAGGTATGAAAAACTCCCTACACAATTGTATAACTAATAAACACGGTGTGTGTTTGCGATGTGGTATGTGATTATTTCTGTATTGTGTGTGTGTGTATAGGGTAGTTATCAATGATGACGAAGACGTCCTGATATCTACAAAAGAGAGGTACACAAGGATGAACACACCTTAATTTAACTTGAATATTAATTTAACAAACACTGAGACTGTGGGTCTTTATGACTTTATGATGCATGTGCCAAACCTCCAGTGAGGAGATGAGCGTAGATGAACCAAAAGCTCCAGTCAAAAAGCCGAACACTCAAGTTAAACCAGATCCTGCTCCTAAAAAGAGGTGTGTTATACCTGCGTGTGGTATAATGTAGTAAAAATATCTATGTTTAAGTTAAACGACTACATATAAGGTTGTGTAGTGAGCTTATCTGATGTAAAGATGGGCAGGAAGATCAGGTAATGACAGAATGATTTCCACCAGCCATGCCAGTGATGTTGAGTGTGTTTGCTTTAATCACAGCTCATACATATTTGCTTTGCTTTTGCACCTGGCTTATGGTTTTGTGTTTATACCAAACTCGCACTCTAAACAATGCTGGAATGTTCTTATTTCCTGCATGACAATGTGCTGAAACACTTTCTCAGGTCTATCTGTAATATTGGAAGCTTTCTGAGCTTCACAGTTAGTTACAGATGTTGTTCCAGATGTGAAACGGCCTTTTTAGTTGTGGATCAAACCTCATAATTAGCAACTTGTTAAGCTAATTAGTTATATTTACTTGTCTGTTCTTTATTTTGTTTACTTTTTTTCTTTTTCTGTTTTAGTAATTACAATGAGACGATTGCTGCTGCCACTGTTGTTGCTCCCGTTGCTACTTTAAAGCCTTCAGTGCCTGAAACATCTCCAAAACCCAAGTAACTAACACAATATTTACTCGATTTACTCCACATTAAAGCTGCAATTTATGACTGGATATAAATTAAGACACGGATGTGCCAGACTTACTGGAGTGTTGTGTGTGTGTGTGTGTGTGTGTGTGTGTTTAGTGCCAACATACCAGTCGCTCCACCCCTACCAACAGCGAAGGAAGTCCCACCTACAGCACCTGTCATCAAAGCCAAACCAAAAATAAGGTTAATCTCAACAACATTATTTAAACTTTCTAAAAATCTGGAAATAAATATAATTTCTAATAGAATATAGAATATAATTTTGTCAGATGCTTTTATTAAAAGCAAATTATAATTATAAGTCACAAGCATGTTTTGATAGTTAAGGTCTTTAACTACTAAGTCACCGTTACTCTTTTGGTATTTGCAGATGAGTTTTTCAGTCCCCAAGATCTAATAGTCTAAATCTAATAATCTAAATAGGTAATTCTAATAATTATTTAAGAGTGATAGTTATAGATATACAGTTTTTCTCATCGTTCTATGTACCTGTACATGTGTGCCATCGGTTACTGTCAACCACAAGGTAAATGTAAACCACCTATGCATTAGAATGTTACTATACATTGAAATCATTTAGTAAAGTTAAGAGTAGAACAACATTAAGGAACGTTTTTCATGACTGAATATAATGAGTTCAAACTTGAATGCGTTCCACATGTGGTTTTATTTTAGTGCCACCATACCAGTTGCTCCACCTTTACCCCCAGCAAAGGAAGTCTCATCGACAGCACCTGTAATCAAAGCTAAAACAGACGCCACACCTAAAACAAGGTTCATTACACGTTTATATTTATGTACACACAATATCATTATTATTATAAACTTGATAGTGCAATACGAGGTCCTTCAGCCACGTGTCTGGCACTCTGGGTCTCAGCCATGACGTCTACATTTACATTTTCAGGTTTTCGCTGAAGCTTTTATCCAAAGGCGACTTACAATTACAAGTTTGAGCGGTTGAGGGTTGAGGGCCTTGCTCAAGGGCCCCTCGACATGGACCTATAAAAGAAAAAGACGACTCTGTTGTCTTGTGCCAAGTCGATTCAGTAACATATAAATCAGCCTTTACTTGCCACCACTCTGATCCAGAACAAAGCAGTTTATTAGATTATAAAAGAATGAATGTCAAATCAAATGTTCACTTACATTTGGATTTAACACACGTAAACTTTAACTGTTCACACAATAAGCAGAAAACAGGCTTTAAACATTCCTTGTTTGATTAGATACATCATTTTTTGTTTGTTTGCTTTATCCTGGCTGTAGTGTCGTACTGATAAGCGTAATGCTAATCCACTCAGAGATGCTAAGCTAATTAAAGATACACACTAATCGTTTTAAAACAGACGTATACAAACACTAATCCCCTCTGAGCTTTCTCACATCTTTTGTGTTGGTGTTTTTGTTTGTTTAGTGTTAAACCAAAGCCAGAAGAAAACAGCCGGCTGAATGATAACGATCTGCTAAGTTTTACTGAAAGGTAAATAAGTTACATAATGTATTCCATGAACGATGCTTTAATGCTCACTTTTTAAACACTGTGGCTAAATTTGTTGACTAAATTTGCATAAAATATTTATTTACATCGTTATTATGGCTAATAACGATATAAAATACAATAAAAAACACTACGCTGCTAGCGTACATGAGTCTAGCGCCAGCAGGGGGCACCAGAGCTTCGTCAATGCAGGTCCATGGTTAATAACAAACACACTGGCGGTCTGAAGTGAGCACTTTTCCTAGAAGTGTGTGATCATAAACATGCTTTTTGTATTCCAATCACACAAGTAATGCACATACATCTCTTCTCCTTTCATCTGTGCAGTTCTTCAGATAAATCAGTGGACCCCGTGCCCTCTGGTTCAGACCTAATAGAACCTGGCAGGTGAGAGAATGGCCGGCGTGCACCACTCAGCGCTGACCCTAAACACTCATGAAAAGCATTTGAAAGCATAATATAGTGTTTACGCATTGCCCTTCATATTAGTTATATGTTATATCCCCAAGGACATGAACAGTTTGGGTCAATCCACTCTACGCCACTCTCTTGCACTTTAAGCAACCCTCTCTTCTCCGGGAATATAACATATTGGAGTGTGTCTGAAGGGATTGGAGTCCATTAATGAGATGGAACCCTGGCGGAAGTCAGATTTATTTATAAAGCGTCTGCACAGACCTCGAGGGGTGACCAAATTAGAGACTTTTATACCATTTTCACAATTCGAGAAATGTCTTCAAGGATTTTTTTTCTGAATCTTTTTTCCTAAATAATTGTTTTATTTTATGTATTTCACTTGTTCCTTGTTGGTTTGTTGCTCATCAAGTGCATTGTGTAATGTTTGTGTAAACGACTAGCCGATGCCATAGGGTTGTAATCAAGTATAAATGTTTGTGTATGTTTTAAAGCTCTCTTCCCAAAACTAAGAAGACCAAAGTATCTTTGGACCTGCTTGCGGTGGACGTCATCCCCATCGACACCAACACGGAGAAGTAAACTTTTCATCTGTGTTGTGAATTATTCTCTGTTTTTATGATGTAAACTGTCTCAAACCAAAGAAAAGGACAATTACAAAAGATCAACCTAAAATGAACCATCCTGGAACCTGGAGATTAATCAAAGTGGGTAATTCTAGTGGGTAAAGAGACAGTGTAGACTACTGGGTCGAGCTTTAGGTTAGTAATCAGAAGATTGTGGGGTTATTGAGCGAGACCCTTGACTCCCCGTCTCCAGGGGGTGCCGTACGATATCAGATCCTGTTCTAGCTTCTATTTTCCATACAAGTTGGCTTTCATAGTATTTTACATCTGTATATGTTTAATTTGTAGATTCTATTCTCGTCTAAGCGGTGCACTAGTTTGTCTAAGCGGTAGTACAACCGGCAGTGAAATGCTTTGGAACTAGTTCAGCTCTAGAATTTAATGTAGTTCTAGACTTTTATAATCATTTATTTTAACTGAGCATCGAAGTTATTAATCACACACAGGAACTCTTTCTGGCAGTAAATATTCCTGGTTAAAAAAACATCACTTTCCATCCACTATATGTAAACTACGGGAGAAATCCCAAGAATAAAAATGGCTTTGTGGACTCGGAACAAAAGCTAACACCCCCCCCCCTCCACAAGCCATAAAAGAAGGATAGAAATATCTCACTTCACTGCTGCCCTCAGGTCTCCTGTTCTTCTCATTGATCGGATCAGTGTGCTTGAAAGAGACAATAATTACCTCATCCATTCACACCAGCTCACAGATACCTGTGAATTACTGGCATCACACGCCGGACAGAACAGACACGAGGTCATGTCGTACATCCCGAGACCAAAACCGACCAGCATCCATACGACATAACCCAGAATCTAATCCCGGAACCTCCAGACCGGGCCACATCCAAGCTTAAACTAAGAGAATGTCGTAAAAAGAATAATGAACACTAAATGCTGAGGGTTTAATAAATTGATTTATTAAACGTGGTCATTCATTTTCTGCTTTAATCTCATTAAACAGACTAAGCACGGATAAAAGGACCACTACATGGGAATCGACCAAAACTGTGGTGCAGACGAACAGGGAAGTGAAAAGGTACAATATGAACAATAACCACTGGGAAAATGGGATAAAGCCATGAACAAACTCGATGATAGATGGATGGATGAATGGATTAATGGATGGATGGATGAATAATGCTCTATGAAAATGTTGAACGTGTTTGTGTTGGATTAGTTCTTTTAGCTCTTCATCTTCATCAGTGAAGACGAGTGCTCCTCTGGACCTGCTGACATTCGATGACAATCCAATCCAAGACAAGTGAGTTCTGCTCCTGAAAAGCCCTTCATGAAACGATTTACTGGTCTCTTAAAAACACAGTAAAGACTGTTTAAGACTGTTTAAGACTGTTGGAGTTTAAAGTTTAAGGTGTTGAAGTAAACACTTTAAGACCAAGTAAAAATCGCTGTAAAATGCACCGCTGCTGTAAAAGTATTGCATTGTGGGTGCAGACAGACTCGGCCCGAGCGTTTATCGTGTCCTGGTGGTTCGAGAACTGGCCTGGTGATCGGTTGCCAAACGATGAAATCTATCATCAATCATTTGAAGAATAATTTGATCTTTGAACAGCACAAATATAAAATGAAATCAGAATCAGAATTCAGTTCTGGCTGATGGTTCCTCAAAGTAAACAAACAAATGTACAATCTGCATATCAACAACGTACAGGAACAATAAACTCAAAAGTATAGAGATTATTAGATTATACAGAAAGGAAGTCTGGATGTGTGTAGGGACAGTTGTGCATCTGTACATGTAAGCAGTGGTACACAATGTGTGTTATTATATTATGTTGAACATACTGGTGTCTATTTGCATATAAACATCATCTAACTATATAATATAGCAATGTATAATGATGCTGTAGAAAAAAAAATATCAGTTTATTATACTTTCATACAATATATGTCATTATAAATGATATTATAAGTTGTTAAAATGTATACATAGTGTTTATTAAATAATATATATTAACATTTATCATTTAATGTTTTGCTTTTTCTTCCTGAATCAGCAAAGACAAAAATCAAAGCAAAATGGAAACGACCAAAACAACTGTGGTGACGACAGAGACCAAGAGGTAAAGCAAAACCTTATACACACTGTTTATTTACATTGTTTACTTAGGAATTTTTCCTTCATCATCAGTGTTTGTGTGTGTGTGTTTGGGGGGGGGGGGGGGGCGCTGGGTGAATTCCCGAAACACCTGAACAGTTTGCCAGTCTGTTGCAGAGACACAAAAAAGGACAATTTTAGTATATCCAGTTAATCTGCATGTCTTTGGACTGTGGGAGGAACCCAGAGTGAGACACGGGAAGAACATGTCAAACACCACACAGAAAGCCCCGGATCACCTCACACAATTGAAGGAATTGAATCCGGGGACTTAAATCTGCTTTGTGATGCTCTGACTGATCTGATTGGTTCCCTCCATTTCAGCTCTCTGCCTTCATCCAAAAAGACGAGCACCTCTCTGGACCTTCTGGCTATTGATGTTATTCCGATCGACACCACCAGAGAAGGGTGAGCTGGTTTTATCCTAAACGTGTTAATAAGATTAAACTATAATTTTATATTCATCACATTCATCCTCTTTTATTACAGACTGAACTGGGATGGAAAGCGAAGCACGACAGAGATGACCACGACCACCGTGGTCACCACGAAGAAGAGGTACGACCCCTATCTTAACCGGGGAGATTTTATTATTAGGTTTTATCAGGGTCCTGAAACACTCCAATATTTGGCCAATACAGGCCAAAATAGCTTCTTGATCTAGTTTGAAATAGTTTGTGTGGGGTTGTAATAAATACATCACTCAGTGATTTTGGGGTGGAAGGTTGCACATGCACAGAGGCCAATTTCAGCATCTCCTGCATGTCTTTGGACTGTGGAATCCCAGGAATCCAGAGTGCCCATAGGGAATCCATACACAGAAATGTTTAGGATCACCGTGCGTGGGAATCGAACTCGGAACTTCTTTCTGTGAGGCAAGAATCACTAAGCCACTGTTTCGCCAATGGACAATTTTGTATCTTTGGTTTGCCTTACCTGCATGTTTTTGGACTGTCGGAGGAAACTGGAGCATCCAGAATAAACCCGGACAGACACGGGGAGAACGTGCAAACTCCACACAGAAAAAGACCCGTGAATCGAACCCCCAGGGGGGCTTCTTGTTTCCACACGTCATTAACACATTAACACAGCCTGACATGAATGTAAAGAATGCAGTTGTGTATTAACTCGAACAACACGACAAATAAATAACGCAATTCTAAAACAAGATCTTTTTAGTTCATTTATTCTAAATAAAAAGCAACGTCGTGGTGTTACGCAGTCCGTCGCCGTGACGCCCGATCAGCTCCTGAAACAGATTAGCATTCACATCCAAACGAAATCTGCATGAGTGTATTCTCTCCTCTCACAGGCAAATCAGTGTGAAATTGTGTTGTTTTTTTCAGCTCCAGCGACCCGTTCGATCAGAATCCTGCAGCACGCGAGAGCACAAAGAGGTAATTCAGACTTGTGACACGTGCACTCACCTGTGTACACATCACACCTATTAGTGATTCAACAGCTTCTCTTCTGTCTCCTCCCGCAGCTCTGTGGAGCTCTTCGATCCTCTTCTGGACAGGTACGAGTACCTCACGCTAACACGCTAACACGCCAACATGCTAACACGCTAACATTAACACTTACGCTTCGGAGAACGTTCCTTTTTTCCTTGCTCCAGAGTCCAGTGTTTTTACCATAAGTAACGGAAACAGAATGTGCAAATGTTGACTTACAGCATGAAGTGCCAACCTGGCAACCTGTTCAGGTGTTTAGTGTATTCACCCAGTGTGTCTGTCACCGTGACCCCGATTAGATTGAAGTGCTAGTAAAACTAGATAATAGATGGCTGGATGAATGATAGATGCATCTTCTGTTTGTTTTTGTTTAAACAAAGTGTTGCTGAATGTTGGAATGTTAGAAAGTTCCTGTGATTTGTTGTTTGTGAGGAACAGATTTGATATCAAAAAGATGTAAATATGTCTGTTATTCTTGTGTTTATCGCATGTACATGTTTATCATTCTGTCATTAGAGGTTTCACCGTACAAATATTTACACGAAGGTAGTAATAAATCATTTCCAACACTGCTAGTTAGCGGCGGCGTCTATATACTGTCGAGCGTATGATGGATTTACCATAAAAGTGTTCTGCGTTCTGTATGAATGATGTGGATCTGACACGTTTGACCTCCTTTTTTCTTTTTTACTTCCAGCAACAAGAACCGCCAGTCGACCGTCTCGGTCACGTTCGAGCAGAAGTGAGTCACATCCACCTCCCGCCGTCCTCCGCCGTCACTATACAATAATCAGATTACACGTTATCGATCTCCAGGGTGCACCCGCCGACCTCCACCTAATTACACGGACACAAAATGATCCATGCCGATGTGCGGCGAACAGTCTGACGTCTCTGTAGCACAAGCCGTCGCTCTTTAGTCAGATTACACTAATAATGTCCGACGCTTTTCTCTCTCAGACCGTCTGCAAGCAGCTCCAAATGGTCCAAGTGGACGATACCGACTGTGGATCCGGAGGAAGCAGAGGAACGGTACAACTTCATTTAATATACTAATAAAGCCAATTATCTGTGATTTCATATGGTCTTCAAATTCATTGCCCTAGAATCACATCCCAGCTTTTCTCTCACACTCACCTATAAACAGTGAAGGTACAATAACGTTAAAATGAAACACAGTTATTTTAACAGACTGTTCCCATCGTTACAACATCGTTCCCATTACTGACAATAACATGCTTTACTTTAACAGCCTCGCTGTCTGTCTACCCGGTGCGGGTTCTAGCGACGCTTTATAAGACTTTATAGAGATGTAATAAGGGGATTGGAACCCAGAACGACGTGTCGTTTCACTAGGAAGCTGTAAGACGTGCAGCATCATTCACAACAATGTTCACAACAACGTGTTCGTGTCTCAATTATCGTCTAAAACACGTGGAAGCTGAAACTTTATTTCTATAAAACATCTATAATAATATTTATACATGGATCGTTTATTATTATCATATTTATGATATTTGTGATGTCGTATAAACACGTTTTATTTGGGTTTGAGATGTTTGATGGTCAGTCGCAGCTGCTTTAAGTGAAATAACAATGGAAGCTTCTAAATCATCTGTGTTCTATTGTTCTATTATTAATAACAGTTATTTTAATAAAATACTCAAATCAAATAGAATCAAATCTCATCGATGTCTCGTCTCTGATCGTAACACAGAAATCATTAAGTTGCCACTGTTGGGCCCCTGAGCGAGGCCCTTAACCTTTGATAACTCAAAATTGGTGTTAACTTTAAGCGCTTTAGATAAAGGCGTCTGCTAAATTCTTACATTTCAAAGGAAACCGGAGGTCCTGGAAGGGGGGGGGGTATAGACACCCCACCTGGGCATCGAACCCCTGCTGTGAGGTTTTAAACACAAGTTCATGACTTATTTACACACTGAATGTGTGTGTTTGTGTTTCCTCACAGAGAACCGGATCCAATCCCACAAGCCCCGGACACGTAAGTGTAACGATCCACCGTATGAAACGGTTTTATTTTAGTACTTTGGGTTCTTCTGGTAGGGAAGCAGATCGTTTGTGTTTCACGGATGTTTCCTTCTGGTCCGTACAGACGTTACACATACACCAGCAGAACGGAGTACAGCAGCAGGAGCCCGGAACCCGAGCCCGACTCCAAAAAGTACCAATCACACACAAATCCGTGACGTTCACGATGATCAGGATCTATAGCAGTCTGGTCTTAGTACCAATCTTTCATTTGAAATGTTTTTTTTTTATTTCAGGGGTATTGTTTACGTCAAATCGTATGTGAACATGTCCGAGCCTCCCAGTTACAGCAGCAGTCGTTATAACCTCTCAAGGTACGACAGGAAAGTTTTCATGTCAATATTTGTCATAAATATTGTATAAAAATACATCCATCTATGATCTAGTTTTACTAGCACTTTACTAGACTGGTGACCTGTTGAGGTGTTTAGTGTATTTGTGCAGTGTGTGTAATATTGTGATCCTAAAACTAAACAATAGATGGATGGATGTAGAATAATAACCGATTGCTGCGTGTACAAAGCAGAACATTATGACCACCTTTCTAACATTGTGTTGCGTTGGTTTGACCATCCATGATCCTGTCGCTGGGTTACTACCATTCCTTACATGGATCATTTAATTATATACAGACCACTACATACCAGGAACACTCCCCAAAACACACACACACACACTCAAACACACACTAACGTTCTATGATAAAGAGATAATCAGGCACCCTGTCAGCGTTCAGAACGTCGCGTCTGATTGGTGCACAAATACACAATCACACACCGCGCTGCACTAATCTGAAAGACCGCACACCGTTGTGGTGTTTTTATTTTTTTAATGTTTATTTACACCGCCCGGTGCAATGAGCCGAGTGTGTTCTAATGTAGTTATCATGTGTGCAAAATGCCAATCTGTGTGTGTGTTTGTGTGTTTTCTTCCCACAGCGACTTTGATTACGTGACCTCCAGCACCTCCAGCTACGCGTACAGCAGCCCCCCCAGGTAATATCAACAACGCTAGGCTAATTAACGCTAGTGCCAGAGTCCCAAAGTGCCGTGTTAGTGAGGTTATTACACAGCTGTAGATAACGACTCCGAAGAGACGGATTCTGGGTCATTTGTGGAAGGGCAAATTTGGCTGGGTGCAGTGAAGCAGAACGCGGCGCAACCATTAAAACGAACCGTTATAATCGTGCTCTTCGTATTCTTCTGTTGTTGTTGTTGTTGTTGTTGTTGTTTAGCGGTGAGGTCATGTCCACCTGCACGTACTGCGGCAAACTGGTGGGAAGCGACTCAAAGATCACCATCGATCATCTCAACATCTCCTGTCATCCCGAGTGCTTCAAGGTACGTTCATGCTTCATAAAAGCACCGTAATTATTAAGTGATTTTGTTATTGAATAAATGGTTGATGAATCTTCACCGCGGGACTTTCTGTGGTGCCAAAAGTATCAGGACACGTATGAGTTATAACCATGAGAAATAAACCTTGGCTCTGGCACGGCCTGGTGCTTACACAACTCACCACTGATCAGAAAGGTCGCCGGTTCGATTACAAGAGTCATAGGGTCTCGACTGAAGTGAAAGTGTCCCAAGTAGTGTCCCTAGATGGAGTTCCTGGGTAGTGTTCTTCATTAATGTCCCGAGTAGTGTCCCTAAATACTGTCCATAGTAGTATTTGTTGGTAGTGTCTCTATTTAGTGTCCCTAGGTAATGTCCGCAATAGTATCCCTAGTAGTCTTCCTAGAAAGTGTCTCTAATGTTTCCAGGTAATATCTCTAGTAGTGTCTCTTGGTAGTGTCCCTAGATAGTGCAGCTAGTAGCGTCCCTAAATAGTGTCTCTAGTAGTGTCTCTCGATAGTTCTGCTAGTAGTGTCCCTAGATAGTGTCCATAGAATTTGTGTCTCTAGTAGTGTCATTAGTAGTGTCCCTAGATAGTGTCTCATGGTAGTGCCCCTATTATTGCCCCTAGGTTTTGTGTCTCTAGTAGTGTCCCTTGGTAATGTCTTTAGAAAGTGTCCCAGGTGTTTTCTGTAAAGCAAGACAAGTCTGCCTTGTGCTCGGGGCACCGACTCGTGAACCTGCACGTGTTCCTTCTAGACCACAAGAGGGCGCCGAGAAAAGCTTCATGTACCCTATCATGACTGACATCAGTTCCCGAGTGTGTATTTAAACGTTTGTACTCAGACTGCACAGCCGTCGCGACATTGTAAGTCAGTAGAGGTGGGGATTTGTGCCCATTTTTTGCCCGTTCGGTACAGGTGGCACCGGGGCTTTCGTCTATAACCTGTTGGATGTGAAAAGGGATTTTATCGAGGGAGATCTCGATACGTTTCGATGCCGTTCGTAAGGCCTGCAGTCCATGTTCCAGTTGGAGTAGTTTGAATACTCTGAGTAGGAGAGTACATTTGTGTGATGCACTTCCGTGGCACGGTGTTGTGTGTACGCACCGTCGTGCTGCTTTGATTGTCGCGTCCGCTGTTTGTTTTCATTTACACAGTCGATACGTAACGATTCATCCCGAGCTGTAGAAAAGAAGGTGGCGGTAGAACAGCGGCGGCGCCGGTTCCACTGCACTTAGAACGAGACTTCATCTCATTTTCCTGTCTCTCTCTCCCGCAGTGTGGCATCTGCAGCAAGCCCATGGGCGATTTCATCCACAGCATGTTTCTGCACCGCGGAACCGTCCACTGTGAGAGCTGCTACCAGAACGTTCTTTAAGATTCCAGAGCCGTTTTGGACTGATTCTTCCTTCTGCATGATTCTTGCTCCTTTTTTTTTAAAGCTTCCAGTTGTTGTTTTAGTTTTTTTATGGGAACAGAAAGTGCTCGTGACTCAAGTGCTGATTAAAATTCCTTCGCGTTTTTGCATCCTCTTATAGTCTGCTGTTGCGTTCGTCTGATTGGACGGCGCTCTGGGTACCACGGTTACTGGAACCTTGGACAAAAGTACTTGGACAACAAAGTCGACGTAAACTAGAACAAAATCTCTGTGACCGTGTGCACAGCTCAGGGCTGCATATTTGGATAAAATACTTTATTATTCTATATTATTGATCATAGCCGTTTATTCGTAGCTGAAACACGACGTGTGTGTGTGTGTGTGTGTGTGTGTGTCGCTCTTGTACGATGAAACACGAGCCGTTTTCTGTTTTCCACTTTTCCAGCATCTTAAGACCCCTTTTCGATTTAGTCGTGATTTAACTTCTGAACGAACACATGCGTGTCGTCCGGGACGCGACGTATCTACTGCACGCCGAGTTTCTAAATACTGTGAACTCTAGTTTATTTGTTGGTGGTGAAATACAAGCTATTATTTGTTTACTTTTTATTTACAGCAGCAACCAGACAATAAAATTAAAGCTTCACGTGTAAAATGCTTTTTATTCGTGTGGTCGTTTTCTTTAGGAAATAGTACAAAACTATAGATCAGATCACGTAACGTATTTTTAAAAATAGTAATAAAATGAAACGAGTCTGAACTCAGCACTGCCACCTGTCAGTTGGGAGCCACACTGGTCACCAGGATGTATAAACCAGCGCACTGTAGTGTCGGTCCCAGTTAATCGTTAAAAAAACATTTGTCTGTATTCTTGAATACATTTTTGTACATGTACATTTTTATATTCGTAAATAAATCAACACACTCACATGAAAAGAAACGTCCGTATTTAAACAGGATCCGAGTGTAAATGTTAGATGGAGAATCTGTACATTAATAAATCAGTGTTCATTACTGATGCACCTATAAAACAGAATCTATTCCATTTATATGCATTGTATTTCCTAAACGTGCAAATAACGTAACACAAACTTCATTGTGCAGATATTAAATATCAATGGGATTGAATTCGACAGGTTTGAATTCCGGTATAAACCGGGAAGTCCAAAAGCGTTTGGTTTCTGTGCTACTTCTGAATTTGCTGATGCTTAAATCGACGCTGCCGTTCGTGTCCTTCATGTGTCCTTCACGTGTCTCCTCGCGGCCATCCGGTGCATGTGATGCCAGAGTCGTCCAGGGTCGGACTCGTTATGGGTTATCAGTGACACCAGACCTCCTGCCTGGTCCAGACTCTGCCAGTAGTCCTGCGGCCACGTCTGGAGCCAGCTGCATGCAAAAAACAAACATGGGTTAGAGTTCGAGAGCACCGTTCCATTCTGATCCAGCCATACAAGTATGCAGTACCAGGACCTTCTCATTGATTCATTATATACATCATTCAAACCTCCAGACTATCGGACCAAGACAGACGATGGAGCGCTGTGTCACATGACCTGTCCTCCATAATCACCTGACCTAAACCCAGGTGAGATGATTTGATGTAATTTGGGTGTCAAAAAAGTGAAAGTAAAGCACATAAGTGCTCAGAACCTCCGGGAAGTCCTTCAGGACTGTTGGAGGATCGTTCCATGTAGTTCCTCGTGATGCTGATCGAGACAGAGTGCTATGTGCAAAGCTGTCATCAAAGCCAAAAGAAAGATTTTAAGAAATATAAAATAAATTCTGGTCTGTTAAACATTTAATTTACAAACCAATTCTAGCTGTAAAAAGAAACATTGAATGAGAAGCCAAACGTACCCGTCATTGGGCTCCATCTCTTCTACAGTGCCATACCCAGGGCTGGGCAGGGGACATCCCATGTGTGTGTTATCGGCCATTTTCGGGTGTGGTGCCTGGTTTTTCTCAGGGTCGCGTTTGTGCATTTTGGCCGCAGTGAGTCGCTCGTTTTCTCGGTCGCACACGTAGCACTCGAACCCGTTCAGGTAGTTGGGTTTGCTCATGTCGTTGACGCCCCATTCTCTGTCCCGGAGCCCCTCCAGCAGGCGCAGGTTGGTGACCTTACTGGCCGTTTTGTACTCCAGGTAGCGTGAATACTCTGCGTCGTTCTCATCCAAATCTTTGATGTATTGGGCCAGTTCCCGCGGCGACATAAAATCCTGGACCAGAACGGCCGCGCGGTCATTAGGGAGCCAGTCGGAGACGGAGGACGAGCCTCTGTAGATGGGTACACAGCCTTGGTGCATGGGTCTCCAGAGCTTCTCCGTCATGTAGTCTGGGCAGAGACCGTTCTCAAAGGCGAGGTGGAATTTGTAACGGGACACGAAGCTCATGAAGCGCGGATCCTCGCCCGTCGCCGTGATGGTGTCCTCCAGGTATTCAGGAAGCGCCTTGTTATTGAGACACTTCCCGTACGAGTCCACCTAAAAACATACACGGAAAAAATAAAGTAAAGTGAAGGCAGGGTAGGGTAAAGTAGGGTATACGGCACGGCAGAGCGGGTAAAGTTTGAAACGACCACAAATACTTTGGTTCGATTTCTATTTAAATAATTTGTCATCAATTTTAATTTTGTTTGTGGGTAGACGGTATCGTGACATCCCTGTTACCTGGATGTACTTCATGAACTCTTGGACGTAGCGGTCCCGGTCCGAGGGCACGTCGCAGTGGGACTGCATGTACAGCACCGGGGCGAGACCGTTCCTCCTCCAGTGGTTCTTCTCCTCCAGAGAGACAGACGCCGGCTCCAGCAGATAGTCCAGACTGGGGAGCCACTGCAGCGTCAGTGGGTAGTCCGACTCCCGCCGGAAGGTGGCCGTGTAGTTAAACAGACGGATCCCGGGCCCATGAGACAGCAGGTAATTATTCATGGGTGACTCCTCGTGAAACAGCGCCCACGTCTGGTGGGGCAGGCGTGGCAGCGGCGCCTCGTACGCCCGGAAATCTGTGCCGTAAAAGACGATCGCCGCCGTCCGACGCTGCAGCTGGACTTTCCGGTTCCGGGTCACCAGGCAGCTGGAGTGGGCGCAGTCGATACGCTCGGTGTCTCCTGGGAAATGTGGAAACAGGTTGGCGCTCCACCACAACAGGATGGGAAGCTCCTTGTTGCTGCGGGCGTCTTTGTTTCCGGGACCCCGGTAGGTGCCGACGCTGCTGAACTCCATGCCCGTGAGGGCGCTCTGGGGCTGGAACGCGTCCGCGTCCAGTTCCGTCGCCTCTTGACACGTGCATGATAAGAAACACAGCCGGAGAAAGCAGAAAAACATCACAAGTCCAGAATCGACTCCCATCTGCACAAGAGGCAAAGATTAGAAAAGATCCGAATCAATTCACTTAGTGCGCAATTCAAATGGGTATTCATATAATCAGTAATATGCACTTTAAACAGCAGAAGGCGCTGCTGCTACTCACAAAATTGGCTCTTATTCAGAATTACTTTATGATTTTGTACGAACTTCAAAAATAAAAAGCGCTCATTATTTAGACAAATAAAATATCATTGCAAATAAAGTATTTTATTAATTTAATAATAATAATCGAAACAAAAGGACATTTTAACGATAATAATAACAAAAATAAGAAGTCTCGGCTTTTTGTATAGAGCTTGCATGCTCTCCTCATGTCAGTATGTGTTTCCTGCGGATACTCCGGTTTCCTAACACAATCCAAAGACAGGTCAGGTTAATTGGAGACACTTTTCATAAAGATGCCCTGCAGTCGAGTTTGCATGTTCTCCCTGTGTCAATGCAAGAATCATAGCCACAGCGACCAGGATCAGTTATATTAAAATTATAAATCTGTGCAGAAATAGAGATTTTTTTTTACTTCTTTTAAGGTTACAAAAGTTTGGCACAAATATGCATTTATTACCGTTTTGTAATCGCTTTAAATTTCACCTCAGCTGGCAGAAATATCGAGCTCAGTCAGTGACGGACATCTTTTATTCTTTTATATTTTACGTTCTTATTTATCTCCATCTGAACACAACAGCAGTTTACGAGCCCTGGCATTTTGGAGCATCAGCCAGCACCCAGTTTGTCCCAAATCACACCATCTTTGCCTATAGAGTAAGCTAGCTAAAGTAAAGTCATATTGTGCGGAGTATTGAAGCACACTTAATAGGGAGCAGGAAGTAGGGAGTGTAGTGCGATTTAAGACCAAACAGTACATGTACACGTTTCAAATGACCGATGGCGTCTTCAAAATAAAAGTCGTTTCCCTTATAATAAATCACAGTTCCTCAAAGATCGTGGGCTAAAGTAATAATTACAATAAACTACAAATCGTATTACGGTTATATAAGTTTATATATTATATTAAGTTTTAAGTGAACCTTTGAGCCTATATCTGTATTTAGTATAATGTATAAATGTGTCTAAATATAATATAAGAGCTGCATTTTGTGTTTACATTTGCTGTGTTTATTTTCGATTAACTACGATTAACTGTAATTATACAATATAGAAGAAACACGCTTTTACAGTTTTTACAAAATGTATTTTGTGTAATTTTAATTGCTAAAGGATTATAAAGTTGACAAAAAAAGAGATTAAGGTAGTGGTCGTTAGGACCCGGGAGCGCTCGTTGATGGTGGAGGAGCCACCACGCAGCAGCTGAGTATTTGACTGAATACTGCACTGTCTATAATGAGGTAAAACACTAATAATAATTTAAAAATAATAATTAAATTGTAAATAATTTTTGAATTGTGCTGCGCGGTCTTTGTTATTGACAATTTGCTGATTTAACGTGTCCTGGAGCATCGGCGCTGTCGGTAATCGTCACAGTGACAATGATGTAGCGATTATATTCACATTTACTACAACGTGCTTTATTCCTTTAGTTAAGAAATCACTGGCAAATAAATACAACGACATCATATTTATAAAAACGAGGTATTATAATTTAGGTAAACATGTCGGTTATAAATAAAATTACTTTCAAGAACCGCTAGCTATAATAGTGCCTGTCACTGGGGTTTGCGCATGCGCGAAGTAAGGGCTTATTTGTTTACTGTTTCGTACCAGGTTACATTTGACAACTTTATAAACACTTTTACGTGATTATAGTCCATTTCTATAGTTATTAATAATATTATATGCCTTCCTTACTAACCCATGAAGCATTTCACTTAAAAAAATATCAAGAATATTATTTTCATACTATCATATTTCATAAACCTAAAGCACGTAATCATGTAAATCAGTTGCTTTTATTGCATTTGCCTTCTTGTTTTTAACATTTGCTTTCCTTATTAGTGTCTTTCTTCTAAATAAATTGTAAAGACGTCATGAAACACCACCAGACAGACACGCTTCACTGTTTATGAGAGAGTCGGCTTTAGTGAATTGTCTTTAATTCAGTGTTTAATCACTTTTTAATGTCTGTCATGTTATTCAGATGTGAGGAACCATCACTACAACATACTGCAGACAGACGAGAATTATTTATAAAGGATTTATAATTCAGAATCATTCTACTGTTTCTTTTTGGGTGAGATTGTTGCGGGATGAACTCGAGCATCCCAGCATGGGGTCACGGACGTTATGAGTTTAACATGTTTACAGAGACGCTCAGGAATAAAATCCCGACCAATCACACGTTCCTGCACGAGGGAGTCGATCCGGTCGTCCAGGCCGATGCAACGATCGGTTTAGTTTTTGCAGAACGTCTGTCCTGTTTTGTCTGATATTTGTCTCATTTTTAATTCAGATATTTGAATTTCTTTCTCTTTATTTCGCTTCGTCCTCCTGTGTTGGTCGATCCCGATCGTGTTCAGGAACGGTAAATTGGTGTCCACGATTAAAAAATGATCCATTTCCCCCAGGTCACGTTGATCCTGGCGTCCGGGCCATCATGAGCGGGAAGAGCCTCCTGTTGAAGGTCATCTTGCTGGGCGACGGCGGCGTGGGTAAGAGTTCGCTGATGAATCGCTACGTGAGCGACCGCTTCGACTCGCACTCCTTCCACACCATCGGCGTGGAGTTCCTGAACCGCGACCTGGAGGTGGACGGCCGGCCCGTGACGCTCCAGATCTGGGACACGGCGGGTCAGGAGCGTTTCCGGAGCCTACGCACGCCTTTCTACCGCGGCGCTGACTGCTGCCTGCTGACCTTCGCCGTGGACGATGCCCAGAGCTTCCATAACCTGGACGCCTGGAGGCAGGAGTTCGTGCGTTACTCGGACGTGCGTGAGCCCGAGCGCTTTCCCTTCGTGGTGCTCGGGAACAAAGTGGACAGGGCGGACGAGGGCGGACGGCTGGTGGGCCTGGACGAGGCCCGGGCCTGGTGCCAGGAGAACGGGGGCTGTCCGTACTTCGAGACCAGCGCCAAAGACGATACCAACGTGAGTGCCGCGTTCGAGGCGGCCGTACGTGAGGTGCTGGCCGGCGAGGATCACGTGGATCACACTTTGCTCGGGAGCACCATCGACCTGCACGGGAATCGCAAGGTGCCTCGCTCATCCTGCTGCTGAGGCTCGCGCAGTGTTCCGTTACGGTCCCAATCTTAACCTTCCTGCTCCGATAACGGGTACGATACGGGTATGAGGGGCACATTTCTCCAGGTACATATATACACACTGGTACTGGTACAGTAGCGCCGTGTCCTCACAGCAAGATGGTCCTGGGTTCAATCCAAAAGCTGTGAGGTGTTTGCATGTTCTTCCAGCGTCTGAACGCTCTGGTTTCCTCACACAGTCTAAAAACATGCATTGCAGTGAACTAAAGATACTAAATTGTCCATAAACGTGACAGTTAATAAATTGTATGTGTGTGTGTGTGTGCGCGTGTGTGTGTGTGTCAAAGAGTTATTACGAGCATTTACGTAAAAATGTTTAAATTCTGTCTGCAGATGCAACGATGCACCTCGACCTGTTTGCTCTTATTTATTTCTTTTAATATAATACTGTATTTGCGATGATATTTTATTTATCTAATTAACGAACACCATTTAATTTCTGAGGTCGCTACAAACTATTTTAAATGAAGCCTGATTTGGCATGTTGGTGAATAGCGACAGCGCCCTCTGCTGTTCGAAGTGAACTTTTTAATAATATAATAATATATAACAGTAACACAGATGGGAGTGGCGGTTTATTGTTAAGGTTTCGACCATCACTGTTGGGCCCCTGAGCAAGACACTTAACCTTCAATCTCTCAAGTGTAGTGTTTAGTCGTAGTTTTACGTCTGTTTAGATAAAGACGTTTGATAAATGCTGGAAATGGAACAGAACCTGATGTAGTCCGACTGCTCCGGATGTTTTCCAGTCCTGAGCATCGTTTCTGTTACCGGTGACATTTTCAGCTTTTTTATTTTTGGAATAGCATTTTTTTTTAAATTCCCGTCACCGAGCCGTCACCGTATTTTTGGCGCTCTCGGTTCCTCAAAAGATTTGGATATTTTGTACCGTGGGCCGTCTGGTTTCCTTCTTCTGCGTCTGAGGCGCCGAGGCTCACGGTTCATCTAGTGTTGAGTTTTAATTTCATTTCATTACTCAATTCTCTGAACTTCTTTTTGTTTAGAACATTTGGAGCTTAAAAAGATTTGTTATTAACTTAAATAAATTAAAGACGGCTACATAAAATAGTCATTGTGATTTATCTTTTATTTATCTAAACATTCAATTCTTTTATTTCTGAAGAAATGACAAACTTTAGCAAAAATACTAGACTACTAAACTAAAGAAAAATAAGCTATAGCGCCCCCTACTGTTATTTATTGAGTTATTTTTATTAGGATTCTTTATGGTGGCTCAGTAGTTGAGATGCTGGTCTAATAATCAGTAGGTTGCTGATTCAAACCCCCCAAAATCAAATTTTTCTTTCTTTTGGATCATGACTCGGTTCTTAACTGATGCGTGATGCATTGTTACATCTCTAGTAACACACACACACAAACAAATAAGCTAACTAACTTGGTTACTGTTTGGATGTTAAGTTATTAAAATGTTCTTATAATCTTATTGTGAAAGCTACAACGTGAACGGCAACGCGTCACAGGTACGGATATGAGGAACGATTCGCTGTGAGGCGCCGTGATACTGTGTATCTGTTACAGAAAGCAATACTAGTATTAATACTCGGTACTAGATTAGTCAGTATTGATCTGTTTACGGCTGAACTGAGCATGAAATCGATGCTGCGTGTTAATCTGAGCTCACTGTGATTCTCTTCTGATATTATGATACATCCATGTGTCTCTAACACACACACACACACACACACACACACCTCTTCCTAAGCACGGTGTATGTGTGTGTGTGTACGTGTGTGTGTGTACGTGTGTGTCCTCTGCCCGGGGTATCTTCATTATGTAAACCGGAATCAATTCCTAATCTCTCTCTTCTGATTGTGATTGGCCGACAGGTTGGGATTGATTTTCTCCACAGCTAGATGGCGCTAACATTTTGAGTTTTAGTTTTCGCCCGGGTGTTTGGTTAGCATGACGGTCTGTTACGTTATAGAGGTGCATTCTGGGTGTTCAGAGCTTATTGGTTAATGCAGGTAAGCAATGATAACCGACCAGGACGACTCCCACGTTCTCCTTTAACGAGACGTTTACTGGACGCCGTTTCTCGATGGTTCTCCTGCTTGGCGGCTGGGAGTCGACGTTCTAATCAGTATCTAACGGGACTAGAACATCTTTTCTCTCCGTGTGCTCGAGATGTCTGTCTGTCTGCTCAATGACCCAGGTGGACTTGTTGTGACCATCAGACAGTCTTGTAATAAACACACCTAATGACCGACTATGTGTGCAGTGATTTTATTTATTTAATTACATTTATTTATCTTTAAAACAAAATCAAGCGCAGTTTTATTTATTCACATAATGAATGAACATTTATTTCTGTGGTTGGTACAAACTGGGCAAAATAATTTAGAATCGAGGCCCGATGTGGCAGCTAGGTGAATGGCATTGGCGCCCTCTGCTGTTTAAAGTAAAAGTGCATTCAATAAATATGAATGCGGTACGTCATTACATCACACACATACACACACACAGGTGTGTAGAGAAATCCAATAATATCCATGTAAAATCATAATAAAATATAACAACCAAAATTATTTGGTCGCCTTGTTGTGACTGAGCTCAATCTCAACACTAATGTTAAACCTAAACCCGACCATAACCTCAACGCTTAAACTCTTAAACTTAACTATAATGTTAACTCTAACCCCAACTCTAACCCAATCATAATCCTGATCTTTCCCTTAACCTTAAACTAATCATAAACCCTATCTCTAACCTTAACCCCTGTATCCTTTATAAGCTGCCATAGGCATGAATTGGATGAAAAGAATCCTTCTGTCCATGTACGTGTAAGAATCGGACTGGACGCTGTGTCGTGACATCGGCCCGGAGTGACATCACACATTCATGAGCTTGTTCTTGTTCTTGCTCGGCGGGTCTTCATAACACATTCATAAGCACGACATTCATCTTTCATGTGGTCATCATAAATTCATGAAGACCTTGTTAAAACTGGACCCGGGGATGAAACTCGGGTGAGAAGATCGTCATCCATCTCGTGCTGTTGGATCATTCCTGGACGTGTTCAGGAGACGAGGAGAACATGCAAACTTCAGACATAAAGCCCCGAGTCTTCCTGCCAATCAAACCCGGGACTTCGTGCGACGCTGAAATTGTCTTGTGTGTCTCTGTATAGACTAGTGACCTGTTCAGGTCTTTAGTGTATTTGCGCAGTGTGTTCCAGATCATGGATGGACGGATAAATAAAAATAAACATCTTTTAAAGATCGTTTTAGTCACACAATTTACAATTTTGTTTATTGGTTTTAGTCTCTTGCTATTTTTATTAGTATTAAAGTTTAACATGTAAAGTGTCCTTGTGTCTCATAAAATTATTATTATTATTATTATTCATAAACAAACGAGTCCCTTAATCGCATGAACAAACTCATATTTTATTTATTAAGAAAAACTTCCAAACTTTCAGGGACTTCCAAAAATGTTCAACTCAAAAACACGTGTAAGAAATTCTGCTAGTAAACAAACATCAACAGTTTGTTGTAAACATCTTTAAGTACATTAGTGAGAAACACGTCTACATTACAGTGTTATATAATAACTACAGATTCCCTCGACGTTTACAGACGCGGATAACAAACGCATTTCAGAGAAAAATAAAATCGGTTGCGTGAGTTTAATACTGTACATACTGTATCTGACCTCTGGGGGTGCCCATATAAATAGGGATCATTCACACTGATTCAAGTCTAGATTCTTCGTTACCAGATCATGGGTGAAAACAACCTACATGGGAGAGAACAGAATGAGTTCAGTGTTCAGTGGCCCACACACACACACACACACACACACACACACACACACACACACACCATTATCCTAATGTCCTATTGTCAGAGCGGTAACTCGTCTCTCTCGGCGTCCATCGTGTCAAAAGCAAACAAAACATTTACTACACAAACCGAAAGTTATTTTATCGGGCGTCTAATAAACGAAGTAAATAAGAATAAAAATAGAAAGTAAGACTAAGTGACGTCCATATTATATGGGCTTTAGGATTAACTACCATCCTACCAGCTTGTGTAGGATTCAGGCACTTGTATGTAAGACACAAGAATGCCACTTCCATCATTAAATAATAAAAACAACAACAATAACAACAATAATAATAAAAAGAAACATTATTAAAGAATTGAAACTAAAAATCCTGTACATCTCGAGATTAACTCCACATCAACTAAAGTCTCCGATTGGAAGAACCGAACCCGTGCAGTCGAGTCATTACAGGGTGTCGGAGAGCGACTCCACCCCAAACCCTGAACGGGGGTGGGGGTGGGGGTCTGTAGTGCACCCGCGGTTAGGACCAACTTGAACCACGGCGGGAGCAGAACAGGAGCAGGTTTAACACCGCAGACCGAATCCTTTCCTCCCCAGGTAGCGCAGAACTGCAAAGTTATAGGTGGTGGAGACAATGTAGGTGATCTAAGAAAGAGAGAGAGAGAGAGAGAGAGAGAGACACACACACAGAGAGAGAGAGACACACACACACACAGAGAAAGACACACACACACACACACACACACACACACACACACAGTGGGAGAGAGAGAGAGAGAGAGCGAGAGAAAGACACACA
>JAOUQU010000012.1:93731-108279 GCA_028566735.1 Ammoglanis amapaensis | reverse complement strand
CTCATAACATTAAACAAACACATAACCCATAACATTAAGCGATCGCTACAATATATTACATATATTGTAATTTTCGAATTTATACCAATGCAAGTGTGATTTATAAAAAGAATAGCGACCAAAAAAAATCGATTACACCATTTGGAAAATCGCGATAAAACCGTAATTCGAAGTAACCGAATTAATCGTGAAAATCGCCCAGCACTACTTGTAACTAATGCATTTACTCTCTGCATATGGCTGTACCTTGATGTTTACGATGTTTTGTTTATGATCCATCATTTTAATCTATTTGTTGTTTAATATAACAACAATGAGATTTTAAACGCATGGCTAAAACCAGAGTGTAAACATAAACGTGTCTAAACCCTCATAAACTTGTAGCAGTGAATTACTTTGTGGTGCATATGTAAATTAGTGCTTAGGATACTGGATTGGTATTAGGAAGGTTGTTGGCTCAAGCTCCACATCTATCAGGTCAGTTGCAAATGTCCATAAATATCCAATAGTAAAAACTTAGTAGAGTTTTGATAAAGGCAGAAACAGTTTTATAGTTTATCTCAGATCTTAACAACGTTTAAAATATCGCTCATGTACCTCACCTCATCTGGCTGTGGTGCGGTTCGAACCGGTGACCACGTTCAGTGAAGAGATGCGGTCGAAGACTACGTGTCAAGCCCTACTGCTGCCAGCTTGCCTCTGTAAGGCCCTTGAGCCAGACCTTTAATCTTCATGATGCTTAACGTTTTGTAAATAACCTAATAATCTAACATTTATTGTGTTGTTGTCATGTTTTTCCCCATGACTCACGAGTCTTGTTTTGCACTGTATTATTTGTTGCTTTATGAGAAGGTGTTTTTGTCTTCAGAACTGCTACCCCTCCTCCACACTACGTCTCCAGTGTGCGCACTGTAATTGCAGTATCTCGCCTCCTTTTGTCCAGTCCTGGGGGTGATGGAACCCCTGGAGGCCCAGACTCCTTCTGCTCTTAGATCGGGGGTTTGCAGATGTATAATTACACCTCTGTGGTTCCCCTCAATGTCGGGGGCTACTGTTGATTTGTTGCATTGCGCATAGAAGCAGGGAGACAGTGTAGGAGTAAATAGGATGAAATCAACCTGCTTTACTCTTTTTGGAATATTCAGTGTTACATTATCATGGTGTGTTATGCAGGCAAGGCTCTGTTATTCCTGTGTGCGCGATTGACAAAAGCCAGCGCCATACTGTCAAAATGAACTAGTCCATCCCACTGTCTGTTTTGTTTGAGTTGAACTTTACACTCACACCAGTCAATCGATAGTATTTGGAATACACAGGAAATCTGAAAAGGAGGCTATGAAATCATGAGGCTACACCTACGTTTCGATTTCAGCCTGATCCAGCACCCATCATTAGTGGCACAGTGGAACCTTAATTCAACAGACCTCAATATCTGACAAGAAGTGGACAAAGACCAGTAGTTCAGTATTTATCATCTTGCTTATGCTCATCTCTTTGTTTACACGAGTGAATTATGTAAATATGATTGGATTAAATTTGTCAGGAGGCTTGCTTTGCTCTCCACTTTTCTAGAGCTTAGTCACAACACACAACTAATCAACTTTTGTCTTAATAGACTTGATTGACACTGATTTATGTACTTTATATTGTGGTTTATCATATCGTAATGCTGTGTTTGGGGTGTTAAAACATCCCAAATCAATAAAAACTTTTATTATCCGCTGAGTTTGAACGTGAGCAGCCAAAAAGGAAAAACGAGTTTATGTATAGCAAAAATATATGA
Source organism: Ammoglanis amapaensis (assembly GCA_028566735.1). Taxonomy (NCBI): domain Eukaryota; kingdom Metazoa; phylum Chordata; class Actinopteri; order Siluriformes; family Trichomycteridae; genus Ammoglanis; species Ammoglanis amapaensis. The sequence goes on along the minus strand of JAOUQU010000012.1, from coordinate 106,496 downwards.
AAATGCAGCATCATCGGCCTTGGGCTCCCCTGTAAAAACAAACTCACTGTTTATGGACAAGTGCTCTCGACTTGCCTTTTAGTTTGTTAATTTGAATTCCCAGTGTGTATTATTATCAGTGCACCCTTAGTTCTGGTTCCAAGCCCAGATAAACATAAATGACCTTTGATGTAAAACTGTGCCAAATCAAATCAGGCTACTTGGAGCAGCCAATCGTTTCTTTATAGTGTGTATTCAATGTTTTTTTTTAAAGATCTGTCTTTATAAAGTGTGATTGGCTTACAAAATGTATTGTTTTGTTGATTCTTGCGATTGTATTTGACCATGTCTTTACAATACATCTAGACCATCGCTCTAGAAACAGATTGGACTGAAGATTCGGGTTGAAAATGTATCAGTCATCTGTAAATGTCAGATGATGAAACTTGACATTTCTGCATCTTTCACTCCAGACTAGTTGGCAAGCTTGAGTGCCAATGGGAGCAACCACAGAAGGGCAAAAACTCCATCGGAGGATTGGATTCATTAAAATGAAAACAAAAATTTAATAAAACGGTTTTTACCCTTTCCCCCTTCATGGTTATGCACCATGTGTTCTCTGGCATCAATTGAGCAGTTTCAGTCGTGTATTACATTGGTGAATGTGCTCAGGAAACACTCTCAAATACTTGATGCCAAGTCGTCTTTTTAAATAAAAGGCAAGTTTCATCCCCTCTGGCCAGCGACTTGGGTTCATTTTCGCTTCATGAATTCAGATTCATTTACACTCGGAGTATTTCCATGAATTCCGCTTATTACGAGTTCTTTTGAAGCGACTGCATTCCCATGTTCATCATTTACAGGCTGCTCGAGAGCGAAACTGGAGTTACCCTCAAGGCCTGGTCTTCAACCAGTTTTCCTGCTTGCGTAAAGTTGGAAAAAAGCCATGTATGTCAGGGGTTGGTCTAATTTGCAGTTTTAACTTTGCTCTCGGGATGGTAATCAGGAATTTTGTCAGGACATTAGACGCTAGTTACCTGATGGTCTTGAACTTCTTTATACCATCCAGGTCAATCCGTAGAGTACGCTCATTTATGTTGGTTCTCCTCACCTGGGACTCTTTTTCAGCAAGGTCACTGTGTGTAGTTACACAAGCTCCTTTCAGATTAAAATAGCCTGGAATACCTGGAGAAGCCTCTATATACCATCCAGGTCATTATCTAGCATAAAAATACACACTCTTGCTGCTGCTGGGAAATTTCGGCAGGGTCTCTGAGCTTCTCCTTAACCATTAATGTGCAGTATGAATGCTTGAGCCAGGCAATTTCCCCAGTTTCCGATCAGTCAGGCCCTATAGGCGTTCAGTCATGCAGTGTATCACAGCTCATTACTACCACGGTTCTTCAAAAAGTTTCCACACTTTCCACAGTCAGATTTATTCCGATTGCTTTCTTTTAGCCGGTATAGTATTAGTTTAATGCTATCAGCTCATCACCAGTGGTAGTTGCATCGCTTTTTTCTAATCATCACCGCATTAAATCTTCTTCTTAAATCTTAAAGCTTCTTTAAGGAATTCAAAAAGGGTATAAGCGCTAAATCGGGTATAATTGATTATTATTCCTCTTGCCGTCACCATTTCCAACAAAAATGTTTTTGGACATCTCTGATATATAACAAGTTACATGACTACATTGATGACAGTTTTATCAACCCATGACAGGTAACAGCCATTCATTACACAAGTCATATCATTCCTTACGCAAGTCACATCAAACACAGAGAATTTTGGATCCCCAATTTGCCTTACCTACATGTAAGGACGGTGGGATGAAACCGGAGTAAACCCATGCAGAAGCGAGGAGCGCATTCAAACTTCACACAGAAGGCCGTGGGCCTAAATGGGAATCAAACCCACTTCTTGCTGTGAGGTGACAGTGCTAACCACTAAGCCACCGTGCCGTCTCCCTGAAATAAAAGACAAGCTTTGACAAAATCTGACAGTTTCCTTTTATTATAATGTATATTCATTATAAAGTAATGAATATCTAACCGTTGAACTTCTTTTTATTGCTAAAGTGAATGCAAACTATGCAAAACAACTTACTGCTGTCCACCCACAAATACATTTCGCTAGAAAACTGCTGACCTGACAATTTTGTGTATCGTTACATTCCTACCTTGGAACCTGTTCAGGTGTATAGTGTGAGATAATAGATGGATGGATTGTTACATCACTATTAAATAAAAACTATTAAACATTCAGCATAACCGCTTGAATGGATGTCCACATACTTACGGAACGTGTACTATTTATTAAGCATTTGACGTTTGGCCCTGCACATCGACAGTAGCGGCATCTCATTAGCAATCAAATCGTAGTCTGCACAGCCTCTAATTACTGAAAAACTGATTGCAATCCAGGGGGCAGCCATGTAGGTCTCAGGAACCTAGGTTCGGTCTCTACCAAGGTCACTAGGATCCTCCCACAGTTTTGTACATGTACTACAGAAAATATGTGCATGGGAACTGTTGTCATAATTTTAAAAAAGTTACAGAATATCTCTCACAATTGACTTGTAGTACAAGACAGGCACCTTTGCAAAGTGTATATATATATATATATATTCATATAAACAAACACCATCAAATCTAAATACTACGAAAGTCCAACGCAACAACAAATTGAGCTTGCTCATGGTTTCAACAAGCAACCCTCTTTTATTTATGATTCTTCATTTAATCAAATGATTGTAACAAATTAGACACAGTACAGCAACATTAAGACCCAGCATTTCCAGCATATCTTACATACAATGACTACTCCTCAATCAGATTAAAAACTGGGATGTCACACCATATCTGGAGCAGTTCGTTCATCCAGGACAGTTCCCATGTGAACTCGAACGCTGGGACGAGTTCCCAGAAATAAACAGAATGCTGAAATTCTCCATCTGACATGACTGGACATGATGGCTTCAGAGAAATGCAGATCTAGCAACCAAGGAGCTGGCGACAAAAGACCATACTACCCATGCTTCCAAGAAGAAGGTTGTTTAAATTTGTAGATAGCATAAAATGGTGTCTAGTAAGTGTTCTGACTGAATAACATCTGAATAACAAAATATATCCAATAGTGTTGATGTCTTAGCTATACAGATAAAAGTTCTGCGTATGTGCCATTTATTAGCAAAGTCGGTCTTGCTAGTGACAGTTTAACCCGTTTTTACTACATGCAAAGATAGAGAGGTTGGCTCATGTTCTGGTTCATTGGGCCCCCGTTGGTTTGGTAGTGCAAATTGTAACCTAATGGACGCATCCCAAACCGTGCACTTGCATAGGTGTACTATAATTTGGTGCCCAGGTGTACATGATGCATTTTTGTTAACATGATGCATTTTTATACTTTTATCTTCTTTACTTGCTATTTTGTTTATCTCATATTAATGAAGCATTTTGTTAATGTTGCTCGTATTCATATGAAGCAGTTGCCTTCTTTTCCGATTCACCGATGGCTGTTATTAACCGATCATGGCTGTCCTGTAAAGTAGGTATAATGGTGCACTGAGATTTATTGTGTTTTTCAGATGCACTAAAACATCACTCAAAGTGTGCAAGTGGGATTCGGGACGCACCTTTTGTAAGCATTGTGTTTCAATGACCTGACATGATATCTTGTTCTACTTAGGCAGCTATTTAGCTGGACAGAGTTGTCGTGGCTGCATAGTGGTAAACATTAGGCATACGACAAAAATAACCTAAACAGCTCACCAATCCATCAAAGTGTCTCACCCATCCCCCGAATATAACTAATTATGTCTGTGAAGCCACCCAGGTGGATAATGGGGTTGAAGTGCCCAAATCCTGAAGCAGACCATTAAGCCATTGTCATTAAAGAGGTCTTTTATATTAATTTCCAACAGTGAAAAGCGGCGGTATAGACCTGTTCACCACTAACTTGAAGTCTATTCTGTGTGCTTTCACCTAATTCTTTTCATACTCAATCATATCATCAATCACCATATTTTGACAGAATAGAGTCTGACTACTTGGTAAACTGTGCAAACGTAGATCTACCGTATTGGCCCGAGTATAAGCCGCACTTTTTTTCAAAACAGAAAAAACTGGCGCGCAGCTTATTTGCGCAGCCGATAAATATTCAGTTGTAACAGAAACTTCAAATCTAGCTGCACATTTATAACACAACATGTTATGACGCAACAATGACGGTCATGTTTGGATTTTTGAATAAGTGGTTATTGAGTTTATTATCATCGCATACCGACCAAGCCAACGTAACCTCCTCTGGCCGTTCCGTGTCTCCGTTCTTACAGAGGGCGCCCCCGGCACCGCCCGCCTCATACGAAAGTTCTGGAAGCAACGCCTTGCTTCACCTAGCGACAATTGCTGTGAGCTTTGAGCCCAGTATACACAACACCAGCCCAAAGAGAATAGATACTAATCAAGTTTTATTCTCTTAATTTTAATATATTTTTCTGAATCCCTCTCAAAATTAAGGTGTGGCTTAGATTCGGGTGCGGCTTATACTCAGGCCAATACGGTATGTGTTTATTTTCGATATATAAAATGATTTGGACTTTGCATGGTTTTTCCTTTGGCCCCAGCATATAAGTAGAAGTGGTTTATGTATAGTAACAACACTTAAACTCATCTGTGTCGTTATTATTTATGATTACCGTGTTATGTTAGCGCTGGTTATACCTGTTTTACCAGCCACCGTTTCAAATCCACACTCATGATGCTGAACTGGTTCTGCTCAGTGTGTTTAGGCTCATCTTACAAACGAGTCAAATTTACATCCCTAACTGAAGCTAATCTGACCTTTGTTGATCTGTCTTCTTATGCTAATTTCTTACTACTCGACTTTCACTGCACAACTGGTTCCACCGAGTCAAGGTGGAACATATATTGTGGTTTTAAAACAACATTTTACCATCAGGAAGAAACAAAGATGACTCTGTATGATCATCCAAACTATGTTCTGTCAGACAAATACACAAGAAGTTTAATGACACTGTGTCCAGAAATGCCTGTCAACTATAATCGAGTGGAAGTCGTCTGTGAGCTGATGTGCAGCAGTAAATCATGGGAATAACACCTAAACAAATCTCAATCGTATGGGTTAACAGAATTAGAGGGTAATAAAGAGTTGTTATAATGCTGAAATCAGCAAAAGGAAATGCGGGTCTACCAACCAAAGAACTGGCAAAGGCCACAACATTGTATGTCATACTAATCTAAAAATAACAAGTATTTCACTTTGTAACAGACCAATTTTCATCTTCTTGTGGGGTGCTTATAATGCTGTCAGTCTGATCTTGTGTTTTGGTTATAACTGTTAGAATGTTAACATAATTTAAACTGTCTCAGTTCTAGTTGTAATAACTGTACTGGAATTTCCAAACTAGTAAAAGTTTTCTTTCACTTAAAAATGTCAAATGCTGCCTAAATTTTCCTAAAGGTGGTGGCGCTCTACCTGTATCAGGATTAAATGCCCTCTTAGGAGTGAGTCGACCTATTTCACAGACACAAAAATGATATCAAGATGATTTATTTCCACATGTGAATACATCATTATTGTTTTCTTTTTAATTTGTATAAAGGTTTAAGTTCTGGTTTATCAAGGGCAATTTAATGGTTTTCGGTTCGGATTTCATCCTATTGGTTTGAATGACATTAGGCTAACTGTACTAGCCTAGCAAGTAAATCCTTGATGTGCTCATTAAATAGTACGTTCACAAAATCCGAACTTCTTACTCTGACTCTTCTTTACCCAGACAGCTAGGCAGCTCACTAGGTTTTCGAGTACAACATTGTTTATAAGGATCAACTGAAAAAAGCTAAAATGCAATCTAGTAAATCTGAACATATTTTTTTGAATATTAATTGTAATTTAATTGTAATTTTTGCCTTTATATTGAAAGGATTATAGGGCGGCATGGTGGCTGAGTGGTTATAGCACTGTCACCTCACAACAAGAAGTCCCGGGTTCGATCCCCGGGTCGGGCTGGGGACTTTCTGTGTGGAGTTTGCATGTTCTCCCTGTGTCAGTGTGGGTTTCCTCCGGGTACTCCGGTTTCCCTCCCACAGTCCAAAAACATGCACCAGGTTGATCGGAAATGTGTAAATTGTCCCGTAGTCACACACAAGATGTGAAAGACCTGGCAACCTACCCCGTAAAATGTAATTGCCGAGATACTCTGGGAAACAAAAGCGGTCCACAGAGTAACCCAGGGTCGAATTCGACTGAAAGGTAAAATAGATAGATAGATTTATTAAAACTTAATTAAAATCTCAATGTTTATGGTGTGTGTTCATATAGGTTCATACACTTTTATACAACTTTTTCATACGAAACACACACTTGTCTAACAGCCACCCTGCCCACTGCTTTCATGCAATCATTAAGTGGGATAACGAACTTTATACAATTATTCAAGTGTAGCAGTGTGAATGCGTCGTTTTTAAATACTACACATTTAAAGATTTAACGGTTGTGTATTATCCCACCATTTAGTGTATGTGAGCACTTAAGTTAAAAATGTGTGTGCTGTTTTTATTCTTTTTGTGTGTGTTCTAATTTGTTCAAATGTACCTTACAAAGTAATGAATGAATGTACTAAAGCGTGCAAAGCCAAGTGAAGAGTCAAAAATATAAAAATAAAGCTTTGTATTTAATCATTTGCTTCGAGCATGTGTATATGTGTTGTTTGTGTGTGCATTTATTTATCAGTTATGTTGGTGGAGATCGGGTGTCTAGGATAAATGAACAGAATGAATATTTAGCTTATCAGTTTATATAGATTGTGTACCACTTTGAATGTTTTTTTTGTGTGCTATAGCTAGGCTAACCTTGGCCACCCATGCTACTTGACACTGTAAGGTTGTAAACCCTAATGGCCACCATGACCCTCACGTGCCCTACTGCACCACAGGACATCCAGAGCAGGCTGCCCATGAAACCCTGGTGTGTTCAACAAAGAATCAAGGGTTAACATCAGTAGAATGAAGGAGAGGGCTTTTTTATACGAATGCAGTACTTCTGATTACTTCTATGTCTGGGTAGGAATCTATAAATTTGATGTACAAGGACCTCGGTCACTCATGTAACCTTTTAAGACTCCTAATTGAAGTGAGTCAAGAAGTGGTGTTGATTTATTTGAACCACTGCTAGTGATCGTCGTGAATAGAAAGCTTACAAATTGAACAAACTTGCCATTATGCTTCTGAAAATTTCACATCTTCCAGTTTCTTCATAACATAGATTAAATATCATCAATCCCCGACATCTCCAGTGTCATCTGTTAATCTGACCCGCAACTGACTCCACGTTATACACTGTAGGGTCATTAGCGACCGTATGTGGACACCTGACAGCAGGCTTGATGGACATCCTTTTCCAAATCCATAAGCATTAAAATGGAATCACCACCCACCTCTTCTTGGCCTTGGGTCTGTTCTCTTTCCTCGAAGCCTTCCACAGGATTGCGGTGCATGTCTGTGGACATTTGTGCCCATTTTGTCCAGAGAGCAATTTTAACGGGGGGTCTGTACTCATGGCGACAACGTTACTGATCGAATCAACAATCCAATAAATCAAAAACACGTTTGATGGGCTTGAGGAACAGTACGTTACCCTTACGTACAGGGTACTGGAGTCCCCCTACATTAAACCGGTCAAACTATGTCTTTATGGACTTCACTGTCCAGGGAAGAAGGAGGCAATATTTCAGAATAAAATTATTCTGCTAATTATTGATTATTATTATTATTTCATACACCTGCGACTATAATATAGCTATAAGAAAGTGTGTCACATACATCTGGTCACATTGTGTAACTGCTTATGATGTGGGGGTTTAAAACCAGATCCTTTCTGTATGAAGTTGCATTTATTTTGAAGGTTGTCTGCATTCCAAATGTTTAAAATGCTGCCTCTATGAATATGTCTGGTACTTAATTTATAAACGTATAACTTTTTTTTAATTAACATGCATTATTAGACAGCGCCCCCAAAAAACCTGAGAGGTGACGGTCCATCGATTGGGAATCACTGAGTTATAGAGACAAATGACACATTTATAAATGTTTAAACGTTGTATCAACATGCTTTTTTGTATTTGTATATTTGAAATACAAATAAAATAGGTTATGGCATTTATATCAACTTTTCCTGTCTGTGAATAGATTTTAAATGAGTTACTTATTACTAGAGTATGTTTTTAGCATAGTAAGTGTACTAGTACTTAAGTTAAAGATCATCAAAGTAATAGTACACTCTTTATAAATGAGATCAGACCCAGAGTCCAGTGCAGGAGTCACCAACGTAGTGCCCGCGGGCCTGTTCTAAAAATAGCTACATATTTTGCATATTGATATTTATTTGTTTCCTACCTACATTGACATGATCAGCATCTTCACATAGATGAATATCATTCATTATTAATATTAACATGTCATTAAAGGTTATACATTTGTGATTTCTCAACACACTAAGTTTAACTGTGTGGGAGAAAATGTAGACTCTGACCTCAAACGTGTTTTTAGTGACACCTGGCAGGCCGTAGTACATGTTTCCTCCAGCACGAGAGTTGACCACGATCTCTCCTATCTCATCGGTCTTACAGAGCATCGGTGGTCCGTCCGGCTTCACGATGCACATCAGAGCTTCACAACGACAAACGGAAACATTAGAGGTGTACGACATGGCCCTAAAATAATATCACCATATTACAGGGTATTTTGGCGGCGATATAATAAAACACTATTGCAAGTAACTAATGTTACAGTTACGTTACTCAATACTGTTCTTTAATTACTTATATTACACAAATATATTAGAAGCGTGTAAGAATTACACACACTTTTCTGTATTTGTGTTTCCAATAAAAGTAAAATAGCACTCTCTAAACTCTCTAAACTCCTGGTTGCCTTTAGACTAGTCGATTTCCTTTAATGATTTCTGTTGCACAAAGCGGTCAGAGTAAAAGCGGTCACCTCCAGGCATGACATGTCCTACATCCTGTACAGTGAGGGCCGAGTTCTTGTCCTCGGTGTTGACCCTGATCACCCCGTGGCTTAGACCAGTCATGGAAAGCACAGCCCGGGCTGGTAGAGGGGCACCAGGAACACCCGGCCTACCAGGACAAAAAGATACAACTTTACTGGTCTATTATAAAGTCGAGATTAAATATTACAATATAAACATATTGTTTTCTTATGTATAGAAATAAACATGATTTTATAATGATAATAAAGTTTTAAAACAGTTTGTCCCAAATCTGTACTTTTGTGATGTCATGTGATCTAAATCTATCTGTCTATCTGTATGCAAGTCTGTCAATCGATATGTCTATATACCTGTGTCTGTCTACTGATAGTCTATCTATCTGCCTGTCTACCAGTCTGTCTGAGAGTCTGTCAATCTATCTGGTCTGTTTATATATCTATCAACCTTTCTGTCTGTCTATCTGTGTGTCTATCTGTCTATTTGTATGTCTGTCTATCTATCTACCCACCAATCGATCTATCTGTCTGCCTGTCTCTCTATCTACCTGTCTGTCTGAAAGTCTGTCAATCTATCTGGTATGTCATTACATCAATCAACCTGTCTGCCTGTCTGTCTATCAGTCTGTCTGTCTATCTGTCTGTCTATCTATCTGTGTGTCTATCTGTATGTCTGTCTGTCTATCTATCTACCCACCAATCGATCTATCTGTCTGCCTGTCTCTCGATCTACCTGTCTGTCTGAAAGTCTGTCACTATATTTGGTCTGTCTATAGAGCTGTCTGTCTATCTGTATTTCTACAGATAGTCTTTCTATCTGTTCGTAAGACCTGTCTGTCCGTCTGTCTATCTGTCCGTCTATCTGTCTGTCGATCTGAAAGCTACCTGAAGGAGAGATGACGGTTGTATTTCGATGTTTACCTGCGTATAGCTACAGTCATGGCCTCTGGAGACGTAGCACATGGACAGATGACCTCCGGCTTCAGACCGTGTGTCTGGAACACGTTTAAAAACGCATCGCATGATGACACGGACCCTAAAAGTACACCGAGTAAAACACACGTGTTTATTACAACACGGCCCAGACGCGTGTCATCGTTTCTGTGGTGATGGATCGGCGGCTCTCACAGGGATTGGCTCCGTCGGCGACGATGAGCATCCGTAACGACGCCAGGCTGATGTCTCGCTGTTCTTTATGTGCCATCATGGCCCAGTGCAGGTCTCGACATTTCACCAGGGCAGCACGTGCTGGGGAACAACGCCAGGAATTTCATCCGCTTAGACCAGGGATGCATCAAGATACACAGCTGGAAATAAAGATACACATCTGGAAAATCTTTTCTGTCATACCTTTGTGTATGTGAACCCGCTGAACCCAGGACAGAGGGCAGGCCTTCATGACTGCATACGGAACACTGATGGTGTGAATCCGGTTCATCACACACTAAAAAAGACACACACACACACACACTTTTCAGCAACAACAGATAAGCGGCACGATGGCTTAATCTTTAGCTCTGTTGCCTAACAACCAGAAGTCCTAGGTGGTCACTAGTTTAGTCCCATTACTGCCTGGTTTATGCTGAAGGGCCACAGCAAGGGATTCAACATCAAGGGCCCACAAGTGGTAGATCAGAACCTATAACGTCTGGACCTGTCGGACCCAGAAGCTCCTGAGAGCCAGACTTTTCCCTGATGTGCGTTTTTTATTTCGTCTAGCTATTTGGGATTAGTAAGACCTAACAAGCATAAAAATTAAATTTCGTCTTTGTACATGAAGCCGTTTTGGAAAAAACAATGTCCTCGTATGGAGACAGTAGGTCTTAAATAAAGAAACAATTGTTTAACAAAGAACAAAACTGTTTAATTGAAACTGTAAACATTAGAATACATAAACAAAAGTGATCATGTTATTGTACATAAATAAGGGACTATAGAAAATAAAATGTGATTAGTATTTTGACATGGTCCATGTTTTTGTCTGGACTGGCTGTAGAAACTTTCGAGTGGGATTGTCGCCATCTTGTGTTCAATCTATTGCGTGTTATGTTGTCATATGACCACTAGGTTGTACAGGCAGTGTGTCCATATGAGGCCAAAAAAATAGGTAGAATAGTGCAGAGAACCAGAAATATAATGTCCTCATATAAGGACGCAGGGTCTCTAGAGGTTAAGGACGCTCATCTGAGCTTATATGGACGGTGTGTTTCATAAGCATACACACAAATGGTAAAATAACACACACACACACACACACACAAAAGCCTGATACTCACTGTGAGAACACCATGCCATAGACCCATGTCCTTCTTAAAATCAAGAACATTCACCAGTGTTTCACCTGAGAGCACACACACACACACCCACACACACATACACACACACACGGGTCAGTAGAAATCACATCTGTCTAAACTTCATCGAATGAAATCCTGTTCGGGAGACACACACTCACCCTCGCAGTAGTTGCAGGCCTGCGTGAGAGACTGACAGTGTGTCAACATGGCGATCTTTGACACGGCGACACCCATAACCGTCCCCTCCTTACTCGCCTTGTACTGAGAAATAAGTGCGTGAGAAATAAGGATGAGTGAGAGTAGAGTGAGAAATAAAAATTACACACACATCTCAAACGTGTCGTACCTCGATATATGCTGTGTCAGTGTTAGCCGTGGGGATATGAGGCTGCCAGTCTTTGGAAGGTTTGGTGAGGTACTTGGAGTCGGTGATGACCCATTTCAGTCGTGGCCAGCCTTTCAAAAGAAAAAAAAATATTGTAAAACATAACTAAACCGTCAGAAAGTCGCTGCCCTCTGGTGCTTTGGCAGTGAATTACTTTGTGTATATGACCTCGATGATAAACTATAAATGGAAAACGATGTTGTCGAGGTGACGGCGTTCAGTATTAATCAGCCTTTAGGGTTCCATCATCCACATCACTGCTAGCTGTACGTTCACTATCGAAGGAGTGGTACCTCATTCGTGTTTATTCTGTGTGCACGCTACTTCCGCTACTTCCTGTTCCAGCTCCTGGCTAGGGAAAGATGGTATGACTGGGCCAGTCTTTTATGAGAGACAGATCTTTTATGACACATCAGGTGTTTGTGTTTTATATAAATCCTCTGCCTGTACGCTGCGGCACAACACATTAAACGAGTTCTGACCTTTAAACTGTAATATTTCTCCAGTCGGGGTCTTGGGTAAACCTTTTAGACAAATCTCACTGGTCAGAGCCAGACTCACGCCACAGCTTCCTAACAGAAAGCCAACCTGACTGCTGCCAGCATCCTGCACACACACACACACACACACACACACACACAAACACATAATAGAACACACTTACAATACTAGACAAAAGTTTGTACAATGTTGACTTTTTTCATCATGTTGTAGATTAATTCTGATGAAATTCGGAAAAATGTTGTTAACAGAAAAAAGCCACAATTTGCTCTGATGACAGCTTTGCCATTGGCGTACTCTCAATCGGCAGGTGCTGGGAACTTGCTGACTCCAATTCCGACCCAATTCCTTGCAATCCATCACAACTGGGTTCAGGTCATGTGATTATGGAGACCTGGTCGTGTGAAACAACACAACTTTCTTATGTCTCACTCTTAGACAAATGAGCCTCGTTGTGTAGAGTAAAGAAAATAAATCAAATAACTGAATGAGGAAAAATAACATTCAAATCAAATTTTATTTGTCATTACACATATACAGATGTACAGTACAATGAAATGTTTCTCTTCGCATATCCCA
>JAOUQU010000012.1:38512-54149 GCA_028566735.1 Ammoglanis amapaensis | reverse complement strand
ACACACACACACACACACACACACACACACACACACACACACACACACACACACACACACACACACGCATACGCACATGCATACCCTCACACACACAAATGGAATCGAATATATATTAATAATAATAATGATAAAAATGTCAGTGATTTCTCTTTACCAGTAATTCCAGTAAGTCTGGAGTGGACTGTTTTGTGTGCGTGCACATCTTTGTGTCTCTGCACATGGTCTCTACACTTTATCATTTAAAAAATCATTAAGATCAATGCCATTTTGGTGGGTATTTTTTGTGGTTTGGTACCCATGGCCCGACTGCATCACAATGCCAACTCAGATTTATGAGTTTGTGGTTTATAAAGATCATAGAGCGTCTAGTTTTACACAATGTATTAGTGAATTTTAGAATATTGGTATATACTGTTACTTTTGCTGAGCAGTATTATAATGTAGATCAGTTCTAAACACACATGAGTCTTAATTCATTTCGATGTCTGTGTGGAGATCCATGCGGAGAAACATTGATTTAATAGCCTTATATGTTATTATTATATTGTATGTCAAATACTGGACACTTCTAGGGTAGAAAATTTTCTCATCTGGTCAATATGTGTGAGTTTGTGAGTGTGTGTGTGTGTGTGTGTGAATGTATGGGTACCAATAATCCCCACAAGTGTATTAAGATCTGGTGGACTGTTTTTTTCCCCAAGAGTTTGAAAGCTTTTTAACAAAAAGCACACACGCACACACGCACGCACGCACATTTTCAGTATCTGTATAACTGCAACTTCGTTGTGGTGGTGAAATACTTCACGGTGCATATGACACATATGAGATGGGGCAGAATTATAAATCAGCCTTGAGACTGTGTGAGCGTGTGTGTGTGTATGTGTGTTTGTGTGTGTGTTTGTTCGTGTGTATGTGGTGGGGGTCCACAGGTAAGTGAAGTATTGCACTCTACCTGTATCTTCTAATCTAGCCAGAGACGTATATGAGAAAGTACCAAATATGTTTATTGTGTGTCTCATTTCAGGACTGAAGACCATTGTGGGGGCTCTGATCCAGTCGGTAAAGAAACTGTCTGATGTGATGATTCTCACTGTCTTTTGTCTGAGCGTATTTGCCCTCATTGGTCTCCAGCTTTTTATGGGCAATCTCCGACAAAAATGTGTGATCTGGCCAATAAGCAACGAGACGGTCACCTATCTGGCCAATGGGAGCAAAGGATTTGACTTCAAAGAATATATCATGAACGACAGTAAGTGAATCTTAAACTGTAAAGTAATCAGACAGCAAGTGTAAGAATCAAATAGTATCAAACACAATGTGGACTAGGAACAGCTTATCCTTAACTTATCCTTATTAAAACATAGTTTCATAAATAATCAGGTCCACTAATGAGCACAGCGTAATATAATGTCACAGCTCACAGTGCTGTGAAAGAGTTAGAAGTAGGTTCTCTCTCAGGACTGGTAGCGGATCATGTCTTCAATTCGTAATTATGGTGCTCATCATAATGTCAGTGTGCATCATGCTACTGCGTCACACCCACTCCACTTAAAACCTTTATTATGAACGTGTGTATCTGCTCTGGCATGATAATTATGATGGCTTTTGATGGCCGATGGCTTTTGTTGTAATTATGAGACACATAAATGACCGGGACCCAGTCTTGTCCAACAGGAACAATGCATCACACGGTCTCTACCAGCTCGACCACATCCTACAGTACAGGATGTAAGACGATGTTGGGTTTCGTGTAGAGTAATGTGACTAGGAATAGGAGGAAGATGTTTGCTTGAATATTTACGGATCATATTGAAATTTGTAAAGACGTTTTGAATGATATGCTATTAAACATATATAAGAACTACAACAACGAACCTAATGTTTAGAAATGTAGTTATACTGTAATGTATTCGATTACCTTTAGACTCGTATGTTCTTGTCGTTCCAGCAAACTTCTACTTCCTGCCAGGCATGTTAGATGCCCTGCTGTGTGGAAACAGCTCAGATTCTGGGTGAGGCTCACAAATACATATATACATCAACGCTATGAAAAATAATACAAACAACAAAATCAAACTATATTAGATAAGGATATTGCTCACTATGAGTTTCCAGAACATCCTAAATGGACCCTGGCTTTAATTCAAGAGGTCTTTTGAAACTACATAGAGGAAGTGGAAACATAATTCAATTGGAGTGTAATGAGTCTAGTAATCATAACGGTGGTTGCTAGACCAGTATTTTACTTTTGCTAGCATGCTGCAAAATGAAAAAGAAAAGAGCTATGAATGTAAACATCTTTTTTTTAATTCTGGGACTTTGCAGAACAAGAAGCCCAGCTGAGTTGTAATATAAAATGAAAATAAAATCTGCTCTAATAAGCGTTTAAGAGAAAGGAAATCAATGTGATGTGATTGGTTACTATTTTAAAAAAGTATTTAGTCTCTATTATTTATCTTTACTTTAATTGCAATTCACGATTAAAACATCAATCTTACAATTAAACAGAATTAAGTGTCAATACCGAGCGCTACATTGTCCAGGTATAAGAAAAAACCAGACTTGGAAAGGGAAAGCAATACTTTTTATATTTACTATGTGTGGTTTTTTGCTGCATGAAATCTGCATATTAATTTTTTTGTGTGTGTTTCTATAGACGTTGTCCAGAGGGTTACACTTGTATGAAGGCAGGTCGCAATCCAAACTATGGTTACACCAGCTTCGACTCATTCGGTTGGGCCTTTCTTGCTCTCTTTCGACTAATGACACAAGACTTCTGGGAAAATCTGTACCAGTTGGTATGTAATTTTCTTTTGTGCGTTTTTCTCACATGTTAGTGCTAGCGTGTTAGTGTGTATCCCTTACTCATCCTTTATTTATTAATTAAGCGTTTAACATCTTGATGTACAAGCTGAATTAAGGACCTCAAACCCATCCTCAAATGACCAGTGTGGCTGCTGGATATTTATTCCAACCAGATGAGAACCATTCAGTTACACCGCTGATCATTTGACCTCTTAAGTTGGCACCGTACCAGCCCTTTATGGATCCAGTGCTGTGACCTGTGCACTAGGTCACATTCACGACAGGAAAGGGTCACAATCATGGATTTGGTATCAATTTGCTTTAATAAAACAATTAAAAGTAGTTCAAACAGTGAATCATTTAGCCAGTCCATCTATCCATCCATGATCTAGTTTTACCTATTTGTATTGTGTCACACGCTGGGCAAATACATTAAACACCTGAACAGGTCGCCAGTCTGTTGCCAGGTACATTTTCAGCGTTTTGCAGACGCTAACCTGCCATTAGTGAGGTTTGAACCAACCTCGTTCAGGCTAGAACACACACACACACACACACACACGACAACTTTAGTATCTCCAGTTAACCTGCATGTCTTTGGACTGTGGGAGGCAACGTAAGTATCCAGAGGAAACCCACACAAGCACAAGGAGAATATGCAAATACTTTAAGGAAAGCACACACACCTATTAAGAAACAGTAATTAATAGGTAGTGTTTACAATATAAAAATACATGTTTATATTGACCATATTTATTGTTTATAATTTAGGCTATATAATTTTACGATCCGTCCTCTGGTCCTGTTAGCAACCAAACAGTGAAACTTCAATGGTAGCAATGGGTCTCAGTTATTTACAGTGAATTCTATATTTGTGCTCATTGTTTCTGGGATATGATCTGGACCCGCTGTCATCACAATATAAAGTTGCTTCTAAAGATAAAAGAACGAAGAGATTTTTTTTCTAGAGCATAACCTCAAAACTTTGTTCAAGGTTGGAATACATATTGTAACTATAACTCTACTCACCCATAATTCTGATAAACCATGAACATGAACCATTAACATGAAGCTAAATCAGGGTTGGATGGCGGCACGGTGGCGGCTTAGTAATTCTCGCTGTCGCCTCACAGCAAGAAACCTGCTGCATGGTTTTACTCTGGATACTCCAGTTTCTCATCACAGCCCTAAAATCATGACCTAGGACAATTGGAGATGTGAAATTGTCCCATTTATACACAGTTCCTCAGAAAAACCACTGCCTGGTAAAGGGGGTGTGGTGGGCGTGGGATCTGTAGTGGTTTGCAAAGCAAGTTCGGATACATTTTTTTATCTTACTTTACTTTTACTACTTTTGTTTCTCAGACTTTACGAGCAGCAGGAAAGACTTACATGATCTTCTTTGTGCTGGTGATCTTTGTGGGTTCTTTTTACTTGGTGAATCTGATCCTGGCTGTGGTTGCCATGGCCTATGAGGAGCAGAACCAGGCCACCATTGAGGAGGCTCAGCAGAAGGAAGAGGAGTTTAAAGCCATGTTGGAGCAGCTCAAAAAACAACAAGAGGAGGCTCAGGTACATATTACACACACACACACACACACACACACACACACACTCACACACGATGAGCGTCCCAAACAGCTCACTTACACACTTCGAGCACAATGTTTTAGTGCGTCCGAGAAACAAAACTTAGCGAAACGCAGTTTATCATTTTTTCTCTGTTTTTTTGTTGTTGTTCTTTTTAGGCCCAGGCCATGGCCACATCAGCAGGGACGGTATCGGAAGATGCTGTGGAGGGTGATGGAGGAGGACATCTGTCACGTAGCTCCTCTGAAGTGTCCAAGCTGAGCTCTAAGAGTGCCAAAGAGCGACGAAATCGAAAGAAAAAGTGGAAGAAGGAGCAGGAGAAAGAGAAAGGTGACACGGAGAAGGCGGTCAAATCAGAGTCGGATGACGGCAGTAAAAGAAGCCGTTTCCGTTTTCCTGATAACAGAATTGGCAGGAAGACCTCAATAATGAACCAGGTAAAAGCCGTGATAACTGATAAACGTTTTATGTTGTGTAGTAACGATTTAATGATGCACTACAAAACGATTCAGGAATTTATTCATTTGAAGGACGATTCAAATCCAAATTCAATTTAATAAATTGATATTCAAAATCAATTTAAAATTTTTATTTTATTTTATTTTTTTGATTATATCCCAAATTACTACACAGACTACATGGCAATTGTGGTTTTGCTGATGCCGCCAATAAATAGGAGAAGCCAGATGTGACTCTTACTCTCTCAGACCAGTTGTAGAGGTGCATGTGTGAAACAGATCTAATGCATTAGCTCAAATCGGCAGAGTCCCAAGAGCTCTGAGGCTCTGCACAAAGATGTTCCCATAATATAACCTCAAATTGTGTTTGTTCAATCCAATTTCCGAATGTTCTCCACATGTTTATTTCTACAGAATTCACCACAAACTATTTTAAATGAAAAAAGGGGCAAATTTAAAACATTTTCTCCCATGAGAGCCCAGTCCTGGACCCACAATGACCATAATGATGATCAGCGTTGTACTTTTGGCTATTTATTTATCCGGGCCCATGGGCCAACAAGTTACGTCTTAAAAGTGTATCAGATACATCTCGACCCCTCATCGCTGCATGGACAAAAGTTCAGGGTCAGGAATTATTTCCACCATTAGCCACAAGTACATGAGATAAAAGAGACGGTGAAGCTGTTAAAGTACTGGACCAGTATTCAGAAGGTTGCGGGCTCGTGAGCAAGATCTCTGAGCCTTGGTTTCTTCAAATGTTTCTTCACCAGACCTTTCTCTGTACCCCCCCCCCGCACAAACACAAACACACACACACACACACACACACACACACACACACACACACACACACACACTAAAAGTCTTAAGAACTTAGACATCTTTACACCACTTTCTGCGCCTCTTTACATATTCCTACCTTTTATTGACTATTATTAATTTTTGTTGTATTATGTACAATGACCAGGCTTCTCTTGATGGTCAGTGCAGGGGTGGTATAAGAGACATTTTTCAAACTTTGTTCTAGAAAAAAGCCTCTGTGGTTTACACGATGTAACTTGAAGCCTCCATTGGGGCTGTTATTGAGCAAGTTTATTTAACGATTTGCCAGGATTTAAAATCCTTCCCCGAGATTAAGCGCCAAAGCATTCTGCACTCTCTAAAGAAAAGTACAACAAAAATAAATACATTGTAAAAAGTGTGTTTTTGATACTGATGTCTCTGTTGTTATTAGTTTATAACTAATAGCTGCATTTGTCGGTTGATCGTAGTCAAAGTCCGGTTCCTCCCAGCATGCTTTGGCTCCTTCGTTCTGCGCTGTGCGGTTAAAGCCCCTTTTTGCTGAGTCATCGTCCATTTGACTATTGTGATTAGACAAAGTGCAGAAGCCTTGAGCCCTGAGATCTGAGGATGCGTCGTCGGTGCCTATTCATCTATCTCCAGTATCCATATTTCTTTTTTATATCCAACTTTTACCGTCTCTGAAATTTCACGTTTTCTTTTTCTGTGGAGAAATTATTACGTATTTGATTTTGTGTAATCAGTTTTTTAAACTTTTTACAAGGTAGTTTGGTGTTTAGAGTAGCTGTAATGCAAATGGTCGGTTTGACAGCATTTCTTTGGTTCTTTAACAGAAATATTTCTTGAATTAACTCTCATCAGTTTTTTTTATTATGTGACTTGTTGGATTTGTGGTTATCCCGATAGAGGATTGGGGTACCAGTTTTTTAACTGAACCCTAGGCTTTGGTCTAGGTTTGTGCACAAGGAAGTGAGGTGCGGTGTGGGGACGCCATGCTTTTACTGGCCCTATTTAAATAATTCATCGCGCTTCTATAAATCTTTTATCCCTTGATAAAAGCGGTTATATATCTGTGCTTAGCAAGAATGTTTTCCTATTGTAAATCTATAGTATGTGTCCACTACCTCAAATATATTCATTGTACCTACAACAAAACATTTTAAATTGCTGTTTTATTTTAAAATGCCAATTGTTTGTTTAAAAAAAACAAATTATTACTGTATTATTACCATTTCATTATTACTACATTATATTCATTACTCTTTGTTTTCCACGATCCAGTCCTTGCTGAGTATACCTGGCTCACCGTTCATGTCCCGCCACAACAGTCGCAGCAGCATCTTCAACTTCAAAAGCCGTGCCCGAGATGTGGGCTCTGAAAATGAGTTTGCGGACGATGAGCACAGCACAGTGGAAGAAAGTGAGGACCGTCGGGGCTCTCTGTTCATTCCGTACAGGCGCAACAGCTACAGCGGCTACAGCCAGGGCTCCATGCGAATCAACCCACTGGCTCCTCACTCGGGCTGCAAGAGAAACAGCACAGTCGACTGCAATGGGGTCGTGTCTCTGATTGGACCCGGGCACGGACGGCTTCTGCCTGAGGTGAAAATAGATAAGGCAGCCTCTGACGACAGTGTAAGGACGTCCACCTGGGGAAGGTTTTCAGTCTAGGCATGGCGTCAGTGGCCGATATGAATCCTGTGATACTCCGGTCCCCGAAATATTGCACTTGGTTTTTCCCTTTCATATTTATGAGGCTTTCCTTGAGGTGCTGGCAGAGCCTCGCTTCCTAAACAAACACACGTTTACCCCTACCCTTCTCTAAACGTTAAAGACAACATGAAATTATAATCTAAGCATCTACCAGGCTGGTGTAACTTATTTATAGAACTGATTGTTTGATCAGTAATAAAATGTAGTCTATATACCTTTTATTCTTTACCGTTGTATTATTATCTAAACACCTTTATGTTTATTCATTTCTGACCAGGACGAATATTTTCTATTCTAAATCAGTTTCTACTGTACACCAGACAGCCTTAGCACCTAAAGAACTGAGTTTGTGATCAGAAAGTTGCCGGTTTGATTTCTGTTTGACTCAGCAGGTCATGACTGCACCAAACCCTTCACTGTGTCTAGGGCTGCTCAGCATGCCGGACACTTGTGTTCATTGCTGCCTACTAGTATGTGTTTGTAGACTGTTTGTTCCACTGCACGGATTGGGTTAGATGCAGATTAATTCTTACTTGTTTAAAAAAAAGCTCAATGGTGAAAATAAGCTATAATTATAAAGTAAACTTTTACCTCACTAGACTAGTGGATCAAGTTTAACCCTCTCAGTGTTGTACACCGGCTCACTTAAGCTCTGGACTTTACAAACTTTTAATATAAATATATATGTAATGAAAGTGTTTATTATTTTTCATGTTGTCTTTGAGGTCTTTTTGCACAAAATCCCAAATAGGCAAAATCATTACAATAATTAATTCTAATGTTTATCTTCATCTATTTTGCTGCCCTCTTATTGTTTTTTATCCTCCCGGTATACATCTAACTTTATTAAAATCTGTATTTCTCCCTTATATTTTTAAAACGTCTTTATCTCTTTCTTTGAATTGATTAGGATTGTCTTGAATTGTTATTCATTTTCAGTCCTGACTGTCCTCAATCCTTTCTCAGATTAAACAGGATGCAAGCGAAACCTTTCCTAACCTCTCCAGTAACACGTTTCTCATCTAAGTTAGCATGGTGGATTGACATCCTTATACTCTCTAATCAGGCTTTGCCTTTATCTTACCTGGTTAACCTTTGCATGATCTTTGGCTCAGTTTCCACACAGCAAAGTTCAGTTCAGAGCAATTTTATATTAAACTATTTTCAGATGTCGAACTTATTCTTACCCGTGTAGACATTAATAACTGAGTCAGAGTCGGGTCTGTAAGCATGGTAACAAAGCATCACTACCAAGTAGTATCATGTAGTGATGTAGACAATGTAGTCGTGCTTACATTTATATTTTCAGCATTTCACAGACGCCTTTATCTAAAGCGACTACTATTACAGTCACATTATTCAGTCGATGTAATTAGAGCTTAGACCCCAACAGGAGCAATCGAGCATTGGTGAAGTTTGAACTGGTGTTTTTTAGATTACTAGTCCTATACCCTAACCAATTGGCTAAAACTGATGGGGTGATTGCATTTAAATTCCCCTAGTAAAAATGTTAAATACTGTAAAGGATTGCAAAATGGCTAAGTGGTTAGAACTTTTACCTCATAGCAAGAAGGTCCAGCGTTTGGTCCCCAGTTGGGGCAAAAACATGCAATGCACATAAATTGTAGACATTAAATTACCCATGACTGTCTATTATAGAAGCGAGCTGATGAAGCTTGTGTAACGAGTAAACAAGTGTAACCAAAGTGTAAAACATGATGTTACAATCCTAAACAAACATACAGTGAAACTTAGTCTTAATACGTTAGGAGCCAGTTGTGCTAGTGGAGACTGGGCCATGAAGTCCTGTACAATGTTCAAATGACCAATTTTCTTAATGTTTGCATGTTTTTGCATGAGAAATTACTAGATTCTAAATATGTTTTTTGTATTTAAATGACTAAAAAGAAAAATACTGGAGGTTTTTTGACAATACAGTTTGTGTCAGTTAATATTACAAATCCTGCAGAAGACAGACAAAGATTCAAGTAATCTAGTGAGAACTCTAACACACAAGTGTTAGGCTGCCTGTAGTCGTAATCTTAAGGCCTTTATGTCCTGATCTGAGTACATCACAAATAAATAGGGTGCAGCCGTGGCCTAGTGGTTAGGGAACTGGGCTTGTGATTAGAACGCTGTCAATTTGATTCAACAGGTCAAAACCGCAACAAGACACCGAACCTCTAATGGCTCCCCGAGTGCCGTGGCTAGGGCTGCCTTCTGCTCCGGTCACGTGTGCTCGCTGTTGCCTCCTAGTGTGTGTTCACATGTTTGTGTAAATGTTTTTCACTGCATGGCTTGGGTTAAATGCAGAGGAGGTGCTTACACTGAGAGGTTCTAAATTTTAAATACATGGGACAAAGAATACATACATGGCGCAGGTACATATAAATATAAATATTAAATATCCAAATATTATAAAAATCTTGCTTTTGCCATGTGTGTTCGTTTAGTGGTGTGTGAATTTTGGTTGTCTTATTTTCTCCGGCTTCTGTTTTTCATCACATAATTCCACAGGCCACCGAGGTAGATATGAAAAGACAACACTCAGGGTCGCTGATGGTGTCCGTGGACCAGCTAAACACGTCGTTTGGAAAGAAAGAGCGTGCTAACAGTGTGATGACCGTCATCACGAACACACTTGTGGAAGGTACTTAAAATGATCCACGTTTGCTGGATCTGTTCGTCTCTGTGCTAACTGTCTCTTTCTCATACAGAACTAGAGGAGTCTCAGAGAAAGTGTCCACCATGCTGGTACAAATTTGCCAACATATTTCTGATCTGGGATTGTTGTCCGCTCTGGCTGAAGATTAAGGAAATCGTCAATTTAATTGTGATGGACCCATTCGTGGATTTAGCCATAACAATATGCATCGTCCTGAACACGGTTTTCATGGCCATGGAGCATTACCCGATGACTGAAGAGTTTGAACACGTGCTGTCTGTGGGGAACTTGGTACGGATTATTTGCATATAAATATAAATGAAATCACACATTTATAACACAGCTTAATTTCGCTTTACCCTTAAGAACTTTAAGAATCTTTGCATTTGATTATAAAATGTTTTTAACGATTAACTTTTATATTTACACAAGGTAACTCACGGCACTGTGTGTGTAAACTTTCAATCATTATTTTAAAGCATTTTTCTTCCTATTTCTTCTTCTTCTTCTTGTTATTATTATATTATTCTTTCTTTTCTCTATTACAGGTGTTTACTGGTATCTTCACGACTGAGATGGTTGCAAAGCTGATCGCGATGGACCCATACTACTACTTTCAAGAGGGCTGGAACATATTCGATGGCTTCATTGTAAGCCTGAGTTTAGTAGAATTAATGTTAGCTGATGTTGAAGGGCTGTCGGTGCTTCGATCCTTTAGATTGGTGAGTTTTCTACACTCAAGATCGAATGTAATCAAATGTCTTTTCTAAAATAGTTTTTCAATATAAATAAGGATGATAAAGGGACCCTAAAGACCCTAAAGTCTGGACGCATAGTAAAAATGCACAGCGTCAATAGAGGGTAAGAAATCACGTCACGCCCGATGGAAAAACGGTCCGCCCGGGCATGAAACAAGTGATTATCGTAAATTTGTAAACTGATTTTTTCACTTCGTTTAACTTTTCAGGAAACTTAGTAGAACTTAAAGCTTATCATCATGAATGTTTTTAAATGCTGACAAATCCTTACACGTTTAAATTTAAAAAGGCAAATGATGCAAAGTATTTAAGTAGTCGATTTAGTTTTTTTTGTTATCCATTTAGTTTTATTGTTAGATATTAGAAAACACAAATCTAAAGAATTGGTTATATAAGGGTTTTAAATAAGTCCCAAATCAAATGTGACTAATTTTAACATTTAACATTTTTAATGTAACATTTTAAACCAACAGAATTGTCGACATTTATTGAGTACTGTGTCTTCTTTGATCTAATTCTTCTCTCTTTGTTTTTGTTTACACAGTTGAGGGTTTTTAAACTGGCTAAGTCCTGGCCCACTCTCAACATGCTGATTAAGATCATTGGAAACTCGGTGGGTGCTCTGGGGAACCTGACACTGGTGCTGGCCATCATTGTCTTTATCTTTGCTGTGGTGGGAATGCAACTGTTTGGTAAAAGCTACAAGGACTGTGTGTGTAAGATCGCCGAGAGCTGCGAGCTGCCACGTTGGCACATGAACGACTTCTTCCACTCGTTTTTAATCGTCTTCCGTGTGCTGTGTGGAGAATGGATTGAGACCATGTGGGACTGCATGGAAGTGGCCGGTCAGACCATGTGCCTGACAGTCTTCATGATGGTCATGGTCATCGGGAACTTGGTTGTGAGTTTACAGTCCACATTAGGAATATGCTATCTTTTTGTTTTTATTTTTCATTTATAATAATTAATTTGAATCTGAAGCTTTGAATATAAGTTCTGCTAGGGGGCAACCTTTAACCTTCTGACTTCTTGCTGTGAGGTGACAGTGCTAACCATTAGGTCAGAGTGACACCCATCGAGCTTAGTTTTTATGATCATTTTATAGTTCCACGGGTACCACTAACTATCTGATTAGTTGTGTGAAAACCTTTAACCGTTTCATCTCTTGTCCTGTAGGTGCTGAATCTGTTCTTGGCTTTGCTGCTCAGCTCGTTCAGTGCTGATAACCTGGCTGCCACTGATGATGATGGAGAGATGAACAACCTGCAGATCTCCGTCATCCGGATTAAAAAGGGCATCGCTTGGGCCAAAATTCATGCACGTCTTTTGGTAGCACACGTTCTAAAGAAGTCGCCTCTAGAGGATGACGACAAGCCATTAGATGACATGTACGAGAAGAAACTGAACATCATAGGAAACCACACTGGAATAGACATTAAATGTGAACTTGACTTTGTTAAGAATGGAAACGGCACTACTAGTGGTATCGGCAGTAGTGTGGGGAAGTACATCATTGACGAGGAACGCATGTCCTTCATCCACAACCCAAACCTGACTGTCCGTGTTCCTATCGCTGTTGGAGAGTCGGACTTTGAGAACTTAAACACAGAAGATTTCAGCAGTGAGTCAGATGTGGAGAACAGCAAAGATGTAAGTATAACGAGGACGGAGGGAAAAAAACTATTATTGATTATTAAGAGTGGCTTTCTAACTTTTGTTGGCAAGGATGGGCTAGGTTCAATTCCCAGGTGTAGTAGTTATTGGGTGCTTTCTGTGTGAAGTTTCTGCATGGTTTTCTTCTGGGTACTCTAGTTTCTTCTCTCATTCGAAGGCATGCGGTCAGAATAAATAGTGCGACTTGAAACTGCCCTGAATAAAAAAAGACTGTAGTAAATGGATTAGCTACTATAATTTTCAACAAGTTCTGCATATGTAAGTGTTAGTATGCAGAATGCTAGAATGAATTTTTTTTTCTTGCACCAATTGTAATTTGAATATGGCTTTATTTGTTCCCACCGTTTCCCCTGTCATGTATTGCAAAGAGCATTTAACGTAAATTGACGTACAGCTACCCAGATGACAATTAATATACAATCTTTGTATTAGTTTCTTAATGAGTTCATTATAATTTAACACAATGAGTATTTTTTTTATTTCCGATCACCTGCAGGTAAGACAGACCTAAGCTTCCAATTTATGCTTCCAATCTCATCCAACTTTTAGAAGTAACTGGAGAAAAACCATGCAAGTGCTGGTTAAACATTCCAAACATACACGATTAATAATGAACTGAAGGAAAGCGTTCCCGATAGAAACGAGTCCATGAATACTCCATATAAACATTTGTTATATATGCGACTACTTTGTGGCTATTCTAATTACATATAAAGGCAATCGTTTTCTAATATATATTCCCGTTTTCTAGTTTGTTTAGGCGATTAAAAAACGAATTAGGAAGATAAATGTGAAGAGTAAAAGTAGTTGAAATGAGTATGAATTGATCGAGGAAGCATGGGCTGTGTAGGCGGTATAGCCGGTGTTGAGCTGGGCTACTGCTGTGATTTATTGCCTCCTTGCTACTGCTGAGTGCTTATCCACTCAGCCAGAGAATAGATGCAGTCCAGGAGATGATGTAATGTTTTGCCTTATTGGTTTGATTTCTTTTGTGTACATGTATGAGTATTGCAATTTGCTTGTTGGTATACTAGTCTTATTGCGTGTGTCACGTGACTAGATTATTTTGATAAATGATTTATTTTAAAAAATTGGATAAAACAGGTATGAAAACTGCATACTAAATTTAACATTTAATCATTCATTTGAACATAGAACTTGTTGATCTGTCTGTGAGCACTTTGGAACACCAACCGGAGGATTGGCAGTTCAAATCCAGGTTCTGTTATACAGCCACTGTTGGGTCCTTGAGCAAGACCCTTCATTGTAACTGCTCCAGGGGTGCCGTACGATGGCTGAACCTGCATTATGCATTTATGTAATAGTAAATAAAGGCGTTCAATTCTATAAAATTAATATTGTGTTCTGGTTGTTGATTCATTAACTGATTTGATTTGATGAATCTAACTTGTCGGCTTATTGCTTTGCAGTTTTTTCATGCTTATGAAACTATTTTTTGAGTTCAGCGATTCAGTACAGTTACATTGGGGTTCATTACAATTCTGTACCACATCAAAATATCTATAGACGTGTCCCCTAATCACTCCAGCGTTGTTTTGGTTGAATGCTTGATGTTTTATTATGTTAAAGTGAAGGCGAGCGTTATTTACATTTACAGCATTTAGCAGACGCCTTTATCCAAAGTGACTTACAATTACAAGTGTACACCATTTTTGAGTAATTGATGGTTAAGGTCCTTGCACCAACTTGCAGGAAGTGGGACTTGAAGAGGCAACATTGTTGTAGCTAGCCCAGTACCTTCAGCACTAATTCACTACTGCTTCACCCATGTTCCTCAACTAGCATCATACCACAGCATAACACAGCCACCACTATTGGATACAACTATATATATATATTATATATTAACAATATAATAATACAATATATATTACAATAATTCGATGATAAATATTGCTGCAATTAACGGCTTGATCAAAGTAAGCCGAACAGTTTTGCAGTGTAATCAAAATGTCTCTGATTCCACAGAAAAGCCACGTCAGGACTAGACTAACAGGAAGGACTAATGTGCAGTAATGTACTTTTTAGATTGTTTGATGGATAACAGCATCTGACTTTGCGTCATTATTTTAACTCAGGTCTACTACATAGTGCAGGGGTGGGCAAACTTTTTGACTCGGGGGCCACAATGGGTTCTAAAATTTAACAGAAGGCCGGGCCAGGAGCAAACGAACACAGTGTTTGCGTGAAGTAATGTAAAAGCCATTGCATAAAAATATTTTGGCCTTTAATAGGTAGTAAAGCATGAATTTGCAAGGTTTTTTGCACAAATTATTTTCAAAATGCATTTATTCACAATACAGTAGAGAAACTTACTCCAGACTTTGATGCACTGGCAAAAAAGGGAGACCATGAACACTGTTCCCACTAAAAATTGATGTAAGTTTTGTTGTGGCAATTCGCAGTATAGATCTGAGGTGTTGGATTTGTTGATGTTCATGATGCTGAATGATGACATCTGCTCACACACATAGGTGGAGCTGAACGATGCCAGTATCTTCTGTGCCGTCCTCCGCACAGTTGGAAACGTGGCTTCATTAAGTGAAGCATATTATTTATATTTAAAATCATATTATATGTAAACATTTTAGATTTACACAACTTCAAAATATAAAAAATACTAATTTAAAACAGCCTCATTTTAGCGCACTCATCGCCAGCAAAGGACGTCACTACTTCTGCTGGGATGAGCGCTGTGTGCGAAAAACTGTTCAACAGTTGCAACATAAAACCGCCAGGTGGCACTAAAAATATATACATATATCTCTGTAGTTACAACTGTTTTGTAGAAATTCAAATGAGCTCAAATCAAACTCTGTTACACCCGGCAGGCCGGATTAAAAAGCCCAACGGGCCGTATATGGCCCGTGGGCCGTAGTTTGCCCATGCCTGGTCTAATCAAACACTGGATATGTGAGAGGGAAAGGGAAGGAAAAAACACAAACTACATAAAGAAATTATCCAGATCTCCATCTGGAAATCTAACCAGGACATTCTTACTGTAAAGTCACATTGATGGTACAGTATTTACAACCTATAGACAGTTCTCAAGGGCCGATGCTGTTCGATTTTTTTTGTCTTTTTTTCTAAGAGACCGGCCCAAAATTTAGAGGACGCGGCCCATTGGCTTATCTTTAATATAGACA
>JAOUQU010000012.1:12893-23262 GCA_028566735.1 Ammoglanis amapaensis | reverse complement strand
ACACACACACACACACACACACACACACACACACACACACACACACACACACACACACACACACACACACAGCATCTAACTTCACAACATGATTGTGTGTGTGTGTAATAAATGAATGTGCCTTGTATGTGTGTGTGTGTTTGTGGGACTAAAATAAATAGTGTGTGAGTATAAAAAATGAATCTGGTGTGTGTGTGTGTGTGTGTGTGTGTGTGTGTGTGTGTGTGTGTGTTTATTATGACTCAGCTCTATTAGAATATAGCTTTTCACTAACGTACACAGCAATGCAATTTGTATTGTAACCTCTGTTTAAGCTTTCTGTTCTTGTTTCAGATGTTGTTTGTGTTAGTTTCAGGTGCCTTTCGCTGCCTATTTTGTTGAAAAAAAAATGAATGACTTGAATCCAATTCTCCCAAACAAGTGGAGCTTGTTTAAAATGAGCACTAAAGTAGGGCGTCTGAGACGTCCATAAAGAAAACTCTTAACTAGCATCAGCTTGATTTCATCCTCTGAGGTTGTAGTCTATCTTGAGGCAGATGTGAGTGCTCACTTTGTAGTGTTAATACACTCCGAAGGTCTCACTGTGTTAATCGGAGTGTGTTTCGTCAGTGGAGAGATAAGCAGTCTGCCTTCTGTGCTCAGCTTCTGCTCATTTTTCCCAAATGTTGATCTGATTTATTTATCTTATTATTTTTTTTTATATATTCACGATGAATGCTGTTTCTTTGATTAGCTTAAATCAATAATTTACAAAGTGCTTCTCGGTTCTAATCTCTTGACACTGATGTTGAAAAGATGAGAGTGTGTTGCACAACAGCTTAGCGAGTAGGAAGATTGATCAGTGAAAGATTGTCTTCATTTGAGCACGAAACCTTTTTCCAAACAATAAAGCAGCCTTCCAGTTATGCACGTGTGCTGGTGTCTTATTTGCATGGGGACGGGTCGGAGTCGTACATTTTACTGTTAAACTAATAATAAACAAAATGTATATCATTGTATGTATAGTGTCCATGTTAATACATTTAGCTGTGTTCAGTTTTGTTAGCCAGCTAGTTAATATGTATGTTCTACGTCTTTCTAAGTTGACCTGAAAAAAACAAACTGCTCATTGTCTGTAGTAGCCACTGATAATGCTAGCTAGCTTGCTAGTTAGCTACAGAATATGCTAACTGGTAATGTATTTAGATGCATATTTTTTTTTAAAATCAAAGAATAATTGTGACTATTAAGGTGTCTCAAACCACACACTCGTACGTGCTGTCTCACGTTATCTCATATTTTCTTTCGTTAATCTAAAACTAATGAATCATTTCATAAACACTATTTACATTCCTACGAAGCAGTCACATCCGCTTCTGATTCGGTGATGGCCAGTGTTAATACTTTCTGCTACGTAGGTATTATGGCGTCCGTTTAGTGTGCATAGTGTCCATCGTTTCACACTGGCCGTTTGTAGTTCTCCATCCGGGTACTTTCAGTGCACTGGGTTTTATTTATTATCTTCTCAGATGCATTGAAATATAGTGCTCGAAGTGTACTCAAAAGCTATCTATCGGACAGAAGATGATAAAATACAAACATTATTTGCAATATTTTGCTAAAAAAAAGTTTCCATTTACTGAATAACTCTCTGGATTGTATGTGATGCAAACTGGTGAGCCACAATTGATCTTTGCCTGGAAAATCTGAGCCTTTGATAGATCGATAATTTATTCATCATAATGATCACGTGTCAATAACTAACATGCTTGCTTAGCGTGAATATCATTATTATATGATTGTGATTCGTTTTTACAAAACGTCTTAATTATAATTGCAAATGTAAGTTCTGCATTTTCTGCAGTGCAAACGAGTACGTCAATAAATACATAATGACAAATTGAAGATCGTATAATCATCCGATCGCGTTGTTCATGGTTGAAAATTAAAGTACAAAAGCACGGCAGCCTAAATGAAAGCGTTTACTAGTGTGTGTGTGAGGCACATTCACAGACTCACAGAGGGGTCTGTATATAATAGAACATCTGTCACCCTCCATGCTGGCACACAGGAGCTTTGGCGATGAGAAGAAAAGTAGACATCATGGTGGGGGGTTTGAGTGGAAAAGTCAGTTTAAGTTCTGAGTGTTTCCTTTCTTGGGGGCACTGTGGGGGTTTCTCAACACTTTTACGTTGCCTGAGGAGGGAAGTTTCTGGAACTGTACTATTTTGTTGAACAATGATGTTCTCAGATAGAATAATTGTTTTGAAACGTACAATGTTTCACAAAATTATAATGTATATCTGGGTTAAATAAAACGTCCATGATTGTACAGTGCATGTGAATAAGTTTAAATGAGATGCCTGCGAGCAGTGATGTCTTAGAGCTTAAGGATCAGAAGGTCACCAGTTCAAGCCCCATTATCACCAAGTACTACCTTTTGCCTCTGTTGGGCCCCTGAGCAAGGCTCTTAACCCTCATTCGCTCAAAATGGTATTGCATTCGTAACATCGAATGTAAACGCGTCCATTTTTTGCTAGGTTTGCATGTTCTTCCCTTTCTGTGAGGCTTCCCGATTTGGAAGATTCTTGGAAGAAGTCCAAAGTCAGTTGGAGCTTGTAAGTGTGAGTGTGTATGAATATGTTTTTTTTTTTGTGTGTGTGTGTGTGTGTGTGTGTGTGTGTGTATCTTGTCACAGACGTTTTGCACTTATTGAATTAATGAATATATGAGTTTGGAATTCCAACTTTAAGCCATGACAGCACAAAAATGATTGATTGGTACAATAAGTTTTATTTTGCATTAAGGCTTCCTGAGGTAGATCTTTCAAATATAAAAACACAAAAAGTAAAACCCACTTTCACTTACACTTTCATATTCAAGCGAAAATCAACACAAAGCACACAAAGTACTGGCTTTAAGAATGACAGCCACATACACTTAGTCTTAAATGGATTTAAATGTTCATTACACTCATGGCATTTTAAGACCTGTTTATTTGAGAGCAATTTAAATGTTCAAACATATTAATTAAATGTTAAAGTAATACTTTAAAACTCAAAATTATGTTTTATAAGCCATGTGCATAAGCAAAATTGTCTAATGATGCTATAAAGTTTTTGTAAGTCATGTCTAAATAATTATTAATATTGATCCTGGCCTGAACATTCAAAAATCTGACTTAGTAGTTAGTACTGTCGCCTCACAACAAGAATTCCCAGGTAAGGAGTTTGCATGTTCTCCATGTGTCTGTGTGGTTTCCTCCGAGTACTCCGGTTTCCTTCCATGGTCTAAAGGCATACAGTCAGGTTAATTGGAGATACTGATAGTGTCCTGTTTGTGTTTGTCTCTATAACTTGCAACTAACTGATGACCTGTTGAAGTGTTTAGTGTATTCACCCAGTGTGGTGCCACCATGACCCTAAATAGGATTAAAATTTTGTACTCAAATAATAGATGGATGGATAAACCTTATTTGACATGGTTATGTTTAGATTATGAATTATGGCAGAATTCAAACTGGATCATAATGTTAATTATCAATTATGTATATTTTCCATTCTACCTTACTACTAATAATCACAGTTTAAGATCAAGGTTTACTCAGAGCGTCAAGTTCTGTACAGCTTTCATTCACACTTCCTGAGAGAACAGTAATACATTCAAGGTTTTTACAGAGCAACCTCTCGGTTCCCCGATTGCATATTTCTCATTAAAACACAGCGTGCAGTTATATTTAGTATGTTCATATAAATGTTGCACATATGCACAAGTGAAAACATGTCATTAAGCTTGTAAACATTCAAATGTTTAATGTAGACCTATACACTTGAACTTCCTGAGTATTTCCTGAGTACAGCTTCATCAGAACGTACATATTTCATGGTCTAATCTAAAAAAATAACAATGTACAAGTACACAAATGTTAAAGGAAAACAAAAAGAGAAAAAAACAATCAACATAGTCGTTTTACTTATATATGGGCGTGACTGAATATGTCATAGTAGCTTTCTGTTTAATAGATAAGGAGTGGACAAATTGCTTTCACACCGCATCTATACCAGTGTCCTTATAAGGATATATATTTGGTTAAGGTACCAAATACAAGGCCGTGGTAACACAATGATACTGGTACTGGATTAGGAATCAGGAGGTTGCTAGTTTCGGTACAACCCCTAAGCAAGGGCTCAATCCTCAGTTGATCAAACTTCAATCAGTGTAAATCACTTCTTGATTTTGTTCATGCAAATATAACACACAGTCCCCAAATTAGGTACTATAAATGTTTGGGTTCATAAAAAATGAGACTGTATCTGTTTTTGGACATATTTCAAAAGACAAGATCAAAACAAAGGTTTTTTTGGTGATTGCTTCTATGTTACGCATCACATAACATTATTGTACGGTACAGAAAAACGTGTGTCATTGCACACCAGTCTTTTCACCTTTAATGTTGTTTTATTGTAGTTTACAGAATAAAACAACAATGTTCATATAGGTCAAACACAGACCCTTTATGTATAGCTATCCCAATCCATCAGTATTCATGATGGATTGGGATTCATGAAGCATTATGCCTTATGTCTTAAATCTGAACTATTCTTGTATAGTATACTGCTTAATAATATGAATAATCAAAGACTTACAATCCAAAAGCTCTTTAATTTATTCATTAAGTAAATCGAGACAGCTCAGGGATAAGTGAATTGTTCTGGACCTCCGTAAGAAGGATTTTCCAATGGGTGTAAATAACTACCCTTTCTAACCAGGTCTACCTTCAAATCTGGCTGAGGAAGAAGTCTATCTGGTCTGAAGTTTTGCAGATCTGCACTCTCATTATTCATGCCACTGCTAGCGGGCAGATCGCCACTATCTCTGACTGTATAAGGTGGCATTTTGGTACTCTTGCTCTGATCAAAAGCAAAAGTCCGGTGATTTGGAGCTTCCTGGAAATCCTCAGAACGCTTTAGGCTTTGTGCTGCATGGTTACTTGGTAAGCCACTGTTGAGCGGTGGGTGTAAGCCCGAAGGAAGCAGAGACGGAGACGTAGGAGTGCTCAGACTTGGGGGATAGGAATACACCGGAGCAGGAGCTGGATATGTTGGTGGCAAGGCAAAAGCAGGTTGGGGAAGGTAGGTGGGTCTAGGGTAATGTGGCCCACTGTAGCTGGAGGTGAAATCCTGAGATATGGCACCCGTGCTAATTTGCTCGGAAAGGCTATTTGTGCTGGCCAAAGTGCCTTTTATTCCATCTACCCCTTCTGCGCTATAACCCACAGACCAGGCATCCTGGCTGTGCTCGTTTCTCCGGAATGTTGCCGGGTCGGGGTAAACTGAACTGAAGGAATACCTTTCTGCATATCGTTTTAGCAGGGTGGAGGCACTGAGGGCGCTGATGTCATCTGAATACCCAGAGAAAGCTGGATGACTGCTCTGTGGGTAAGAAAGAGGTTTAGGATGGGCAGGAGGTGACGTGGTGGACGAGATGTCATAGTGTTGCTCTGCCCACTCAGACGACCAATGCATCTTTACCGCATCTGGTAACACACACACACAGAAAATATTTACATAAATATAGAAAATCAAATATTATTCTTATATGTAAAATGAGCCAAATAATATACAGCAAATCAACAGCCGATGAACATCAATGCTGTGAATCATTTTGGCTTCTTCCCGAGTTGATGACCCAATGGATTGTGGACCTCATTGTTTATTTGGGCAAAGTATTTTAAGTCGGATGCTCTTCCTAACACAACATTCCTATTTATCTGGGCTTGGAGTCGCCATTACATGACATTCATACTGCTCTACCTGAATGCAAAGAAAAAATAGATATTGATTTCATTAAAAAAAAAATTAAGAATTGTTTATGGGAAAATGATCATTCCGGGAAAAAACAGCAGATGAATGCACTAACACGGCATTATTGAGCTCTTGAGCTCTCAGGTTCGAATGTCAGCTGTGCTATCCACCAGCCTGTATGAGACAAGATTGATCCCAATTATTACCACATGACTCTCACTCAATGTGTCACAATTACTTATCCATAGGGTCACAGGGAGTACTGGACCAGAACCCTGCTTTTTAAATGTGTGTCATAAACACAGTAAAACCCTGGACTCTAAATTCATAACTAGCCAATAAGAAGAAGCACAAACCAATGCACTATATATATATACCACATATATTTATGCATTGTATTAGTATATTAGCACATTCGTATATTAGCCTTCTTAAATGCAGGTCAATTTAAAGATGTATTTCTGCACTTATTTGGGTGTGTAACCTAAATTCCACTTTAGAGAAAGATAGATAAAACATGCCCCCCTTCCCTGCGCTCCCCTTCAAAAAAATGGCTGCTCATGGAATGCCAAGAATTCAGCCTGGGATCTATTTACACAGAGAACATCCTCTGGACACACACACACACACACACACATTCACACACACAAGAAGATTTATTTCTTTACATCCAACCAGATGCCGAATACTAACAATAAAAAATAAGTGGTTACAAATGTGTGGCTGTTCGAGTTAAATCTTTGCCGTTTGAGTTACGACTCGAAAATAAAGTTCACTTTCATAGTAAATCAGCGCGGCCACAAAAGTTCCCTTGATGTGCACTTAATATTCCCTCCTTTTACACTTGCATTTAAAGGTTAATGTGATAACTGCACACACCGCGTCTGGTAAAGCCATTAGACCAAGCCAGAACTATTTGGCAACCCACTTTACTATTACTTCCCATGACAAACCCACATGCACACACATGCATGAACACATGCTGTTATGAATCACCATCGTGAAGTCCCACAAACGTTGGTTTGATCGACGGCGCGAGCTGATAGCGGTGAATGTTCATCGATATGTGTTCCCAATTCAATTTCCACCCCATACATACACAAAAGAGAGGACTTTGGTTTACCTTTCTTCTTTCTCTCCCTTAAGGTCTGCCTCATCAACCACCAACCATCAAACCCTGGTTCTTCAACTGAACATAGAAGAAAGTAACAATTAGCTTCAATCCAACCAAATTATTAAGGAATTATATATCTGATGGTCTCTCTCGTTCTCTTTCTCTCTCACACACACACACAGGCACAGACACACACACTCTCTCTGGCTTACCTTTTTATATTTATGTATATCCACCATTACCATGCAGTCTAGGATTTCCACACAAACATAACAATACACACTCACACTGACAGTCCACTGGCTTCAATCCAGAACACACTGTTGGTTCTTTTTCTCTCTCCCTCTCATTCACCCTCTCTCTCCCTGTGACACCAGCCCTACAACCATAACCCTCCCCCATTCAGACCCTACCCTCCCCCGTCCCTCTGTCTTTAGCTTAAAACTATTTAGGCTCTGGGGCACAGAAGGTCCATAATAGCAATGTAACAATGACCATTTGTCTCATTCATTTTAACCTCTTTAGGTCTGAGCCCTATTTAATAATATACATTACACATCTTCATGAGGTTATTTGTTGCCTCAAGGAGTCCGGGATCAGGTTGATATTTAATTAGTAATAAGGCATTGCGTGCGCTTTATGTCTTAATTGAAGAAATTGAATAATATTTCTTATGAAGTTCTAGGAGGCCTGTAAAACTTCTGTTTGAATATGGATATGAGTATTGCACTCTAACAGAGTCACTTGTTTTTTTTGTCATGAAAAGTAATTAAACTGTAATATGGTGTAAAGATTTTAGTCTGATGGTCCACTGAGATTTTATCTTTGAACCTAGAGACCTAATGATGGGTGCAGATCAAACACAACAGCAAAACTAGAAGCCACTGACTGGACTTGTGTGTATCAGATGTGTTGTGAACCAAAATGAACCGAAAAAATTTGGGAAACGCTCCGAAAAGTTGATGGTCAGGGGCTCATTCAAAGACCCAACAGATGCCGTTTGGCTTTGGCTGAGCGTTGGAAATGACAAACAATAGTAATAGTAAAATATAGCTGAGTGTGAACATAATAAACATGAGAAAGAAACTTTTAAACTTTTCCTATTTTGTAAAGAAAAAGTTTTAGAGACAAAAATTACAATTCTCTTTCTCTCTTAAAATATAAATGAGCTTTGGCAGGATCAATAAGGACGTTTGTATTGTCAAAGCTCAGTTGCATAATAATACAAATTACAATAAAAGATATTTACAAAAATCAAATAATATGGAATTTCAATACTCTCTCTCTCTCTCTCTCTCTCTCTCTCTCTCTCTCTCTCTCTCTCTCTCTCTCTCTCAGTGTGTGTGTGTGTGGTGGGGGGGCGGTATGCAGACACGTAACATCCAAAAAATGATCAGCTAATACCGGCTTTAGTCATTAGAGGGCGCTGCTGAGTCTCTTTATGGAAGCATCTTGTGCATCTTGTGCATTATTCGACCAAGCTGTGGTACATAATCACATATATTAAACGTGCAATGATTTAAATCTGGTTGTTTGAAATTTAAGTTTTAGAATTCTTAATTATAGATTAATTATTCATTAATTTGGTGGGTTAAACGGAATGGATTCTATTCTATTAGTAAAGATGTATTTACTTTTTGACATAGTAAGTCATGGCTTTACTATGGCTATGGCTTTGCAAAAATATTAATAGACTCTTTTATTCGGACGAGTGGAACATTGTTCGGACGAGTAAAAGCTCAGTGGTTGGGGTACTGGACTAGTTTCCTGGTACAAGGTATCTTGCAAACTAACGCTGTTGGTCCCCTGAGCGAGGCCGTTAACCCACAGTTGCTTAAACTCATGTTCAGTCATAACGTAAGTCACTTTAGATGTTAGCATCCAATAAATGCAAGAAGATGAAAAGAAAATGATGTGTTATACAACCCCCGGTCATTACTTCGTAGCACCACATTTTGCTATTTTTGCTCAAATAGCTCAAACTGGGTCGGATTGCTTTGAGAGCGTTTGTGAATTGCAATCTTCAGTCATGCTACAGATACTACCATACATAGTTAAACTGTTTGCAGTTTGGGTCACAACCAAATTTGGAAGATTTGGTTGATTTGAAGCTCTTGTATTCCTACAGGACGAATGCTTTACAAAACCGAAATACTTTAAATAAATTTGATCACTGCTGAGGGCTGCTAGGTCTCAAGAGTGACCGATCTTAGACCATAGTATTGATTCATTTCATTATATACCTGAATTAAATAAATTAAATAGGCTTCAGTATGGTGTTTTTAATACATAAAAAAACCAGAAATGATTGAAAAGGTTGAAACTTTATTGTTACTCTTATCAAATTGGTGTATTTTCACTTTCAAATGAGTTCTATGGTTAAAACGTTTAAATTGTTTATTTCTCAGACTGTAATGGTAACACTAATCGATTTCTTCAATCCAGTGCGTCTGTGAGCCTGCAGAACAGAAAATGAAAAACAAACGTCAGTAGGATAAATGTTCAGCTGTTCATTGTTTTATTAATTATTAATAATGCCCAGAAATGGATCCTCACTGCAGATCTTCTCCATCCAGAAGATTTTTGTAGGTTGCGATCTCTGCCTCCAGTTTCACTTTCATGTTCAGCAGAGCTTCGTACTCCTGCCCCTGCTCAGTTATCTTTGCTCTAAGTTGTCCTAGTTCTGCTTCTAGCTGCAGGATGATGTTGTTATATTTTTCCATTTCCATATTGGTGCGCAGTTCTGTGTTTCTCAGAGAGTCATCCAGTGATGCTTTCTAAAGATCATAAAAGCAACATGGAGAACAGAAGAATTAGAAAGAAGTGTTGACGTGTATTTAGTCTTGTCTTTAATAACTGGAAGAGACGGCAATACTTTTCAAATCTATCATCTTTTTAATGCCATGTTAACATTAAATTACCAGGCTTTGTTGTGATGCTAGTTCAATCTCCAGTGTCTGAATTTGTCTCCGTAAATCATTCATCTCCACCTGAGCTCCCTGTAAAGCTTCTGTATTCTGGGATACCTGCACCTGAACGTCTGCCATCTACACAGAGACACAGAGAAAAGTTGTAATTCATTGTTATTTTACAAACTAAATGTAATTCGGCCTATTTATGTTACTAACCAAAGCTTGGATTAATGAGTGAGTATGTGTCTGGTATAAAGATGAAATCAGTACCTGGTTTTCATGCCATCTTTTCAAATCTTCTGCATTCTGAAGTGCCATTTTCTCATAAGTGGCCCTAATGTTCTCCATGACCTGAGTCAGGTCCTGCCCCTTTGGAGCATCTACATCTACCTGCACGCCTGATTGTGTAATCTGATTACGTAGGTCTGCAATGTCCTGTTGATAAAAAGTCAATAAAAAGTGATTAATAGATAGTATTCATTAATTATAATCGCCGCATGACTTTGATTTGTAAAGTGCATTGAGGAAACAAAGCTTCTAGTCATCAAAAATTTGCTTTA
>JAOUQU010000011.1:3108898-3122123 GCA_028566735.1 Ammoglanis amapaensis | reverse complement strand
TGTGTGTGTGTGTGTGTGTGTGTGTGTGTGTGTGTGTGTGTGTGTGTGTGTGTGTGTGTGTGTGTGTGTGTGCGCTTTGTACAGGGTTGCCAGATTGTATACTTTTCATTGGCTGATGTTTTTTTAATAAATACAGGCTGAAGTTCCGGGTTCCAATCTGGCAACCGCGTGCTTCATGATTTCTGGTTGCTTTTTAGTTTATTCGTGTATGTGTGTGTGTGTGTGTGTGTGTGTGTGTAGCTGCTGCTGGAACATCTGGAGTGTTTAGTGTCTCGACACGAGCGCTCTCTGAGGATGACGGTGGTGAAGAGACAGGCTCAGTCTCCATCCGGCGTCTCCAGTGAGGTCGAGGTTCTCAAGGCTCTCAAATCTCTGTTTGAACATCACAAAGCTCTGGATGAGAAGGTGAGAACCCGAGTCTACTGAAGCTCTCACGCAGGAACTCACGCAGGAACTCACGCTGGAACTCACGCAGGAACTCACGCAGGAACTCACGCAGGAACTCACACTGAAACTCACGCAGGAACTCACGCAGGAACTCACACTGAAACTCACGCAGGAACTCACGCAGGAACTCACGCAGGAACTCACACTGGAACTCACGCAGGAACTCACGCAGGAACTCACACTGAAACTCACACTGGAACGGGGAGAACGTTTAACCATGACGACGCTGGTGCTCTCCAACACAGCATCATGACATCACACAAACGCATCATGACATCACACAAACAAGCGTAAACACTTTCTATTGCTTGTAGGTTCGAGAGCGGCTGCGCGTGTCACTGGAAAGAGTCTCGGCCTTGGAGGAGGAGCTAACTACTGCCAATCAGGAGGTAAGAGCCAATCAGAATCGGTCTTCTGCAATTAAGGATGGCATCCAGTGTGTACCACCTAAACACCACAATTTGTTTACAGAACAAACTTTAAAAAAGAAAACACCATAGAAACAAAGAATTCCGTCTTTAAAACAGCAACATTTCCCAACAAACACCAGAATTCTTTATTTGTGAAAACATCTATTGTTAGATTAGCTAAATTAAATATCAATTACAGTTAAAAGTATTTATTATCAAACACCATTTATCACCCACCACCAAACTTTGTCTCTAAAATCAACGTTATAACGATAACTATGTAATGTGATTAATGACATTATTTTAATATAACTACTATGTAATTAATTAATGAACACTGAAAAGACTTTAAAACATGATGACGATTGTAAACAAACATGCTGCTCCAGGTCTTGGTGTTTGATTTTGTATTTAAATCATTTTGGGTGGTCTGGTAGTTTGATGGATTTGGGCTTGGGTGGGGCAGTTGTGGTAACTGTGTGATTAATTGTGGTTTCTTTCCG
Source organism: Ammoglanis amapaensis (assembly GCA_028566735.1). Lineage (NCBI taxonomy): Eukaryota > Metazoa > Chordata > Actinopteri > Siluriformes > Trichomycteridae > Ammoglanis > Ammoglanis amapaensis. Next base: position 3,120,763 of record JAOUQU010000011.1, on the reverse strand, counting down.
TTTCTCCAGCAGTTACAGTATTTAACTGATGAATACTGAACCTGACTGGTGTTTATTTTGTATTTTCTTTCTGTAGATTGTTGCCTTAAGAGAACAAAACGCCCACATCCAGAGGAAAGTGGCCTCAGGAGAAGCAGCCGAGGATCTGCTGGACGGAGAGAAACTTCATGGCAAGGCATGGATTCCTAGCAACACTCTGCATACTGATAAACACTAGCAAAAAAACACCAGCACTTATTCATTCAAGGGTAGAATTACTCTATAAACACTGACAAACACCTGCATGTGTTAATAAACAGCATCAAACATTAACTCTCACTATTGGGCCTAATTAAACACCAACATTCACCAACATAAAATACCAAGAATCAGCCTGAAACGTTTTTTTTTTCAGTTGACACCGTTAAATACCACTTTATAGCTTTAAACAACACCAGCCATCAGCTTTTACATTCAAATATCAGCATTCTTCAATAAACACCGTTACATACCAACATGCACCGTTAAACACAATTAAATACCAACACCACTAAACATCAGCAAACACCAGCACTTAAATTAAAGCAATAAATACCAACAATTCATTTAAAACACTCAATAACCACAATGTTTATTTGTTATATTACATTTTTTGTTTTATTACATACATGATTATGTAACAATATCACCAAATATTATGACTGAAGAGATGCTGGTGTTTGTTTGTTGGTGTTTTAGTTGTTTTAAAACTCAAGTTCAGTGACATCATCTGAATCTGCTGAGGTTCCCGGGCGACACTTTTTGTTGTCATGTTTACTCGTGTGGTGTTTGTTTGTGGTGTTTCGAGTCCTGCAGTGTTTTTTGTCAGTGGTGTTTGTTTGTGGTGTTTCCAGTCCTGCGGCAGTTTTTGTTTGTGGTGCTTGTTTGTGGTGTTTCGAGTCCTGCTGTGTTTTTTGCTTTTAGTTTGTAGTGTTTCGAGTCCGGCAGTGTTTTTTGTTTGTGGTGTTTGTTTGTGGTGTTTCGAGTCCTGCAGTGTTTTTTGTTTGTGGTGTTTCGAGTCCTGCAGTGTTTTTTTGTGGTGTTTCGAGTCCTGCAGTGTTTTTTGTGGTGTTTCGAGTCCTGCACTCTCCTCTTAGCTTCTCTGTTTCTCTGCAGTGACTCAGTTCACGCAGCTAATTTTAGCGACGCTGCTAAAGTCTCGCGGTTCTCACGTGTTTAATGTGAGAAGCGCCGTTCTGAACCAAACCTGACAAAGACGTAACCGAAATACAAACACTCAACAAAACACCATCGTACTTATGTAAACACTGTTCATCATCAATAAACGCCAACAGTTCCCTTTAAAAACTGTCGAACATTAACACTCACCATCACATCCAAGAAGACATCAGCATACAATAATAAAACACCAGCATTCTCATATAATCACTGTTAAAATCAACACTCGCAATTACGCTTAAATAAGCACCAACACACCATCAGAAAAACACTGACAAAACACCATTAAACACCAACTCTTCTACAAACACTAACACACCATCAAAAACCGCTAACAAAACACCATCAAACACCAACATTCTCCTATATAAACAAACACACCATCGACAAACACCATCATGCCCCAAAATACCAACAAACACCAACGTTCTCTTATAAACACCAACAGATTCTCACCAAACAACGTCATACCCGATGAAAACACCAACATACACGATTAAACACCAGCATTCTCCTATAAACACAAACACACCACCAACAAACAGCATCTTGTCCAAAGAAAACACCATCAAACATCAGCATTCACCTATAAACACCAACACTGTCAACAAACACCATTGTGACCAAAGAAATCACCGACTTACACCATTGAACACCAGCGTTCTTATAGACACAGAGCTAACCATGTAGCCTGATCTCACCGTTGTATTTACGTCGTTGTGTCTCGGTTTGCGTTACTTGTGTTACTAGCGTTTGTCGAACGGCTCGATGGAGTCGGGGGACGAGGCGAGTCAGGTGGTGGAACTGCAGGAGCTTCTGGAGAAACAAAACTATGAGCTGACTCAGATGAAGGAGAGAATGTCGTCGCTCTCGTCCAGAGTGTCCGAGGTGGAGCAGGAACTCGAGACGGCACGAAAAGACCTGATCAAGAGCGAAGACGTGAACACCAAATACCAGAGAGACATCAAAGAGGTATTTATTTCACTCAAGTAAAGGTTTATTTAAGTCAAGTAAAGATTAGCATAACAAACACCAAAAATAAAGGTGTTCATTATCTTAAACACTAGAGCGAGAGAGAGAACTGAGTGGTGTTTATTATCATAACAAACACCAATAAACACGTCCAGTTGGTATTCATTATCAAAACTAACACCATAGAGAGACCAAACAAGTTAAGATTATTATAAATAAAAGAGGTGTTCAATATCATAACAAACACTAGAGGTATAGAGGTCAGATAGGTGTTTATCAACAAAACAAACACCCGAGACATCAAAGATCAAATCATTACATACACCAATAAATCAATAAAACTGCTCATTGTTATAACAAACATTAGATAGAGATCAGAGAGGTGTTTATTATCACAACACCTACTAGAGTCATCGAATAAGAAGAGAAGAAAAACATCAAAGAACTTTTTAACAAACACCAGGCAAACATCAAAGATGTATTTATTTTATTAAACTCATGAGATGTGTCAGAGAGATATTCGTTATCATAGCAAGAGTTAAAGATTATAATAACAAACACCACAAATTCATTAAAGAGTTATTTATTGTCATAACAAACACCACGGTTGTTCTCATTGTTATTTAGAAGTCAAATTATAGCGTGTTAATAAATACTTAAAACACCTCAGCGACCCCTGTCAAAAAAATAAAAGAACATTTTACACTCATGAACACAACAAAGGAGTAAACAAATGAGTAAACAAATACATAATTGCAACAAAGCATTTTAATTACACACAGAGTCTAAATAAGTATTTGTTTTCCTCCGCGGTGGTGTTTAGGCAATGTGCCAGAAGGAGGACATGGAGGAGAGGATCGTGACGCTGGAGAAACGTTACCTCAGCGCTCAGAGAGAATCCACCTCCCTGCATGACATCACAGACAAACTGGAGAACGAACTGGCCAATAAGGAGGCGTTTCTCCGACAGGTACAAACACCTGAGCTGAATACTCAACACCAGAAACAATGAACAAATACAAATGTAATTTTGTGATTATCATCCGCATCCCCAAACACAAGTGTACGGATCAGCTTTGTGTACGGAACGTCACACCCTGACCGACTTACTATCAACCAGCCACTAGAGGTCGTAATCCAAACAAACACTAGAGAGAGATTAAAGACATAAAGGTTATCATAAAATAAATTTATTAACATAACAAACACTAAAGAGAGATCTGAGAGGTGTTTAGTATCGTAACAAACACCACAAATAAATAATAGATGTATTTGTTATCATAAACACTTGAGGAATCTGAGAGGTATTTAATATCAGAACAAACACCACGAATAACATTAGTTATTCTAATGATCGAGGTGTAGTCATTATCAAAACCAACACTAGAGAGAGAAAGCTCAGCAACGTCTTTATCATCTGTTCATCAAACAAAGGTGTTTATTAACTTCAGAAACACCAACACCACAAATAAATATGTATTCAAAAACAAGAGAGAGAGAGAGAGAGAACACCATAAAGAGATCCGTGAGGTGTTTAATATACTAACAAACACCAAAAATAAATAAAAGATGTATTCATTATCACGAGGAACAGCAAGATCAGTGAGGTATCATAAGAAATACGAGTAGTAAATAGAAGATGTATTAGTTATAAAAAACACTAGCACGAGATCAGCGAGGTGTTTGTTAACAAACACTGAATGCACCCAAAACAAATTGAAGAGCAATTTATGATCATAACAAACACCAAAAATAAATAAAAGATGTATTCACGATCATAACAAACACCAAAAATAAATAAAAGATGTATTCACGATCATAACAAACACCAAAAATAAATAAAAGATGTGTTCACGATCATAACAAACACCAGCGAGAGATCAGTGAGGTGTATAGAAAGCCACACCCTGACTACATAATTATCAAACAGCCACTCGAGGTCGTCATGGCAGCAACTTCATTGCTATTGTTACCGGCGGAGGTCTGGGCTCTGGTGCGCTGGTGTTGTTTTTACGGTGTTTGTTTGTGTATTAGATGGAGGAGAAGAACAGGCAGCTCCAGGAACGCTTGGAGTTGGCGGAGCAGAAGCTCCAGCAGACGATGAGGAAGGCGGAGACTCTCCCGGAGGTGGAGGCCGAACTGGCTCAGAGGATCGCGGCGCTAACAAAGGTCAGGTGATGGCACGATGCCGGGTCATGTGACCCTCGCACCGACATGGGCGGCTCGACTGAACGACTGTGTTTGTTGTACAGGCAGAAGAACGACACGGCAGCATCGAGGAGAGGATGCGACATCTGGAAGGACAGCTGGAGGAGAAAAATCAGGAACTTCTGAGGGTAAGAATGTCTGTAAATCATATTTATTATAAATGATTCATGTGTGAAAATCCAGCAAAAGTTACACAACTTACACAACATTTACAGTCAATTTGTTCTCCCGAGTTCGTCTGTAACACAGATTTAATCAATTATGGAGCTCCGGAACACGATTCTATTTAAAAATAAAAACATTTTTCATCACTGATCATCTTTCATCATCATTTTTCCTGCTTGTGTGTCACAGACACGAATAATAAAAAACTGATTTGACATTGATAGTAAAATTGTGTATTTATGAGGTTGTGGTGATAAAAACGATTGGACTGAAATGAATCACATAAATCGAGTCCCCGACTGCAGCTGAAACTTTTACTACCGACTGTTGTAAGTGAGGTGATTGTAGCGGCTTCCAGTCCATGTGAAGCATCCAAATTTATTTTATAATGATAGAAAAAGTTCCTCAAACCACAATAACACACAAATCAGCACTGATTTTTATACACAAACTCGTATCAAAGACGCCACTAATCCACGTTTATACCAAACTTCCAGTATTTTACTGTCTTAAATAGAAACGTGAAGTGAACAGAAGCCTGGATTTAAATTGTCGATCTGAAATTGAATTGTACTTGTGTAATAAAGTTTTTATAAGGTAGATAACAATCCACTATGGGATCGTTACCCTTTGTTGTCAGATCATCTTGTTCCTTTACATCAAGTGTATCAACACCCTTCTAGATAACCCTCCTGAGCTTGGAACCTACTACGGTCATTCCAGTCGGTCTTGATAATCCATCCATACATCCACCAACCCATCATGGAGTTTTATCACTGAGTAATCCTGTGGGACACTCTAATGTACGTCGGTCTGTTGCAGCGTACAGACAAGTTCAAGTATCTCCGGACGAGTTTGTCATTTCCAAATAACCTGACCGCATGTCTTTGGACTGTAAGAGGAAAACAGAGCACCTGGAGTAAACCTACACAGACAAGAGGAGAACATGCACAACACAACACAACAAAAGAACCCGGCCCGTCATATCTGGTGATCGAACCTTGGTGTGAGGCGACATCCAACACCCCACACACACACATACACACACACACACACACACACACACAGTTTTAATTGTTGTTATGTGTAGATGACTTAAACTGTAACCTGTAAGTCACTTAAAGGTCTAATTGATCAGAATAACATTAATGACGATGCTAGGCTCATCACAACTCCCAGAATGCACCTCATCTGTATCGTTCACGTGTGTTTCGGTGTCTCCACCAATCACGTCTCTCCATCTGGCGTCTCGTCGTCTCCGGAGTTTCTAATTGACTCGTTTACAGTTTGTTTATAATCGACTGTATTGAAACACTTTGATTGTTTGTGTTGTTGTTGTTGTTTACAGAAGCTTCTAGAACTTCTGCTTCCGTCTTTCAGCAGTTTTTTATTCTGTTATTTATTCCACCTGCTTGTTTACTGTTTACTGTGTGGAGCTGCTGGTTTTTAGACTTGTGTTCTGTTCCCTGGTTTCTCTTTTATCTATCGTTTTTTGCTCTTTATAATAAAACCGTGTTTCGTTTTTATCCACGAGCGTCTCAAACAGTTATAACCTGTAATAACTGAATCATCCAGTGCAGATCATGTATGGAAATATTAACATTAATATTACGTTCATTGATATTGCTCCTTATAATCCAGTACAGCGAACGGTCCATAAAATACGTTAATTGTTAGTCACTTATGTTAAAGACGTCCGTGTGAAATGTTAATATGTAAACACTGCTAAGTAAATTTTAATATTTGAAAGTTCACTGGGTGCGTATTTGTGCGAGGACGTCTAAATGTCACTTAGATATAATAGCACTCGACGTTGATCTGCATAAATGCGAAATGCAAAGTCATAATATTTATTACTGGGGTTGCCAAGCGAATCACTAAGCGTAGAGACGGGCTGAGGATCTGTACTGGCGAGGGCTCAGTCGGTTAAACCCTTCGTGGTTGTACATGAACTATGTAAAGATTTATTCAAGAGCTCATCATGGGATGGGAAATAAACCCCAAATCTTCCTGGTTTACTTCACCAGCCTGAGAAATGAAAAGGCAGATTCAGATTTGAGCTGGATAGCTCAGCATCCCAAAGCTGGAGTAATAAAGGCTTGTGATGTCAATCTCTTATCACCACGGTGCACAGCGGCTCCATCTGCAGCCTATTTTTAATCTTTTTAAACACACCCCGAAACCGAAGGCTGCCCTTTCGGACCCGATACAGACGAAACGAAAAGCAGAGGAAGTGTGATGCTATTGAACGCGCCAGTGTGAAACAATAAGCTGAACGCACCGTGCGTGTTTTTGCAGCACTGCGTGATTTCGGCGGGCGAGCGGGTTTTGATGCGAGTTCTGATTCGGTCCTGCGGCGCTCGAGATCATTCTCTCTGTAAGTGCGAGAGAACAAGTCATGATCCCGATGCGGCATTGATCCATGGCTGTGGATAAATGCAAATGTGCAAATGGAGAGGTGTGAGTGTGCGTGTGTGTGTGTGTGCGTGTGTGTGTGTGTGTGTAACAGGTGTGTGTGTGTGAGAGCGAATGTGTCATGCATTCTCTTACATAGATTACAGCAACCACCCCTAATGCTAGAAAATTGTTTAATTTATTTAGAAGCGAGGATCAGCACAAAATTAAAAGCTTCTAAAATGTGCTGCTGAGGTCTGACTGCTGGAAAAAAGGCTACATTTTATTCCCAATACTGCTCTTGGGCCCTTGAGCGATGCCTTTAAACGTCAAACGTAAAGCTCAGACTGTTTACTGTAACTGTAAGTGAGCCGATTCGGGTAGAGGCAAAGACGGCTTAGTGGTTAAGATACAAAACTGCAGATCAGAAGGGTCACCGGTTCAAGTCCTACAACCATCCAAGCTGCAACTGTTGGGCCCCCCTGAGCAACTTAACGTCCCTCAAATTCGTAAAACGTAGTAATTCTAAGTCGCTTTGGATAAAAGCGTCGGCTAAATACTGCGCAATCATTCGGAGAAATCGTCCTTATTTACGGGGCTGTCTGGGGTCGGGTGTTAAACAAACAAATGATTGCAAACAAACGTACGCGGTGCCATGAGAAGTGTTGTCGTCTGTTTTGTGCCGTTCTCTTGCAGTGTATCTTCAGGTTAAGTTTGACAGCATCTAAATCGAGCAAAACGCAGCTTTCAAATGTTCGTTCTTTCCATTGAAGAGAGAAACGGTAAACGTTCTTGTATTTGTTTTCGATAAACTAATCGCCGAGCTGTAATTACTACTGTGTTCGCTTGGACTCAACACACTCGGGTTCGATCACCAACAGCCCCGTTTATTCACCATCAAAGCTAAAAACCGGGGAAACGATCACGATTACTGGCACAAAATCAGCGTCACGGGACTGAAACGTAAAAGCAAAGCGCAGTGAAACGTTCTGCCATTCTTTCTAAATCACAAACATAAAACTGGATGCAGATCTATGCTATTAAACACTTTTAATGGGTGCAATATGAATAAGAATATGCCGAAACGACGTCTGTGAGATGCCAGGAAAATGAGTCTCGAGAGCAAATAAAACGCGCGCCACGACCGATACGGCAAATTGTAAACAGGTTCTGAGAAATCTGGGCAAGAATCTCACCATGAATGTAACAAGCACTTGAAAAAAAGCTTAAACATTCATTAGTAAAGAAATGTTTATGGTCTGTTATATCTAAGCTAAATGAGAAACAAACCAGTTCTTAATGCACGATGAAAAAAATACTAGAAATAAATAAACTCATACGTACATACGTACTATTTATTATTATTTCATGTCATTGAAGTGATAAATCAAAAAAGCAAACTATCGCTTAATGGTTACGGTATTCCAACGATAAAGTCATCCAAAGGACACCGGGTCAAGAATCACCTCTGATAGATTGTTGCTCTTGGGCCCTTGATAGGTTGACAATCCAAACCTCATTCGTCTGTGGAGAAAATAGCGGTGTGATCTGACTGCATAGTTTACAGTTTATATTGTGATATATCATTTATAAAACTGCAATGTAATCATCTTCATTTAATCCACTGAGCAGATCTGTATTGATTAAATCTACGGTTTCTTTTAATGCTATTTTAAAGCCGAACAGAGGACGTACACGACATCAGAACTATCCCAGAATACAAATCTGTGATGGTGAAATATTCGGAATACGGTTGAGATTTTGTGAAAATGACAGAAGAGTCGGAAAATGAGTTGTAGAAAAGAACCAATGGGGTTTATTTCGGCTGAGAACGCCTCTTGTTATTGTGCACGGGGTTTAGGGTTTAGGTTAAAAGGTTTTATACAATGTAAACTAAACATTCTGGTGACGAAACCTGAATCTGGGAACCTGGAGATTTGGGAACGGGATTAAATGCATGTATGAAATGATATGGAACATAATAAACTGCTTTTTAAATCAAATCTGGAGTGATGTGACCAAAACACTACTGTAAAGGTGTAGGGTTGTAGGAATGTGTAGCCTAGATGGTGGTTTGCACTGATAAGCAAGAATCATTAAAACCTTGTAAGGTAAAATGTGCTAAACTGTTGGATTTTACGCAAAGCTTTTTATTGGCACGCAGCGACAGGAACAGCAAAGCACAGGATGCCAATTACACGTGCAAAACAATACAGAACATAACAAATAATCCGATAATAATATGAATAGATTTATTATTTCGTTATTTAAAAAAATGAAACGCCGCACCACACCACGACTCTGATCCAGGAGCGTCATTCCTGAACACACACCGGGTTCCATCAGTGCGCAAAACGAGATTCGGTTCGTTTCCTATCTGGTGGGTCTGGACCGGGTGTATCCGGGTGTTCAGAACCCAGAAACCGGGCTTGAAAGCCGAATTCGTTCACCCACCTGTCGGGGAGACGTGGATCCAGGCGCGTCGCGTGGACTCGCGTGGTGTGTACGTGGATCCAGGCGCACAAGTTCAGTACACGGTGGTGGTGCACGGTGGTGGTGCGTGGGTTCGAGTCCCCCCAGCACAGACCTGGTGTGTGGTCGTGCTCGGTACTGAGGACGCTTCAGATCACGGACCGGTCCACTGGTTCGGTTCTCTCTCCGCCCTCTTTACGCTCGGGGATTCTTGGCTCCTGGTTGCCAGATTAAACTGGATGTCAGTCAAGGTTCCAGTCCGGACAGACTCCCTATTTATTCGGGCCAGATGGAGTCATGTATTCTGTTTAACTGCAACTGTCCAGCGAGTCGTGAGTGCAAAGATTCGAAATGCGCAAAACGCGTCCGGTGTGCTGGTTGGTTTTCCAGGCGCACGCGTTGCTTTTGGCCGGTCGAGTGTTCTTGCCTCTCTCTCTCTCTCTCTCTCTCTCTCTCTCTCTCTCTCTCTCTCTCTCTCTCTCTCTCTCTGTGTGTGTGTGTGTGTGTGTGTGTGTGCGTGCAGGCGTCGTGGTGATGAAATCATTTTAAGTAGTTTATTTATTTATTTAGAACAAGTACGTGTGGAAGAACATAGAACCTCAGACCATCAGCATCTCCACGAATTAATGAAGAACATACCAACATACTTAGTGATGAGCAGTTTGCTATGATAAAGTTCCAGTTCCAGTTGGGAAAACGGGCCAGAAGTGGACCCCGGGCCAGACTTTTGGCATAGTGTGTGTTCAGTTGAGAGTGTGTAAATGTGTGAAGATTAATTTCGCTGGATTTTCAGCAGGGTGTTTTAAAAGGTGCTGTGTAAATACATTTGACTTGACTTATAAGGCGCCCAGGGGTGCTGTGCGGGACTCGATCCGCCAACCATGCCACAGTGTCACTGCTCTCTGTTATATAAACCACGGGGGTTTCAAACGATGCCAGTTGATGCCAGATCGCTAAAAGCAAACAGTCCAAGGTCCAGATTCTTTTGCAAGTCCAAAACGTTTACGCTCCCAGTCAGGGTCAAGGCTGGACACTTACTTTATTACAGACATAAACGTAAAAGGAGACGTTTAGTAACCAATCCACCTTCTGCACGTTTGAGTGACGAAACAGTGACACCTGAAAAACAAAAGCAGACGATGTAAAACGATGCTCAGACAACAACAAGTAAAAAAGACACCGAAGGCAGGTCAACTGCAGCTGTTGCAATTGTACTAGCGTGTTTGTGTGTGTCCGTCCGTCCGTCCGTGTGTGTGTGTGTGTGTGTGTGTGTGTGTGTGTGTGTGTGTGTGTGTGTGTGTGTGTGATTGCGGGGGGTTGTTGGAGTTCTAAATGCGTTAACCAGAGTCGAAACCCAGATGAAGCACAACTGGAAAAGACACGTAGTGAGACCAACTGGAGCTGTTATAGTCATACCAATATGTGTGTGTGTGTGTGTGTGTGTGTGTAAGCCCAGATAAATAGGGTTGTGCCAGGAAGTAGTCAGCCCAACTGGTGAAAAATCTTAAACTATGCAAAGGTGCTTATTTCATTTAACTTTATTCATTTATACGCTTGTACTCTGCCACCTTCTGGTGAAATATAAAACTTTTTTTGTACACACGTGTATTATAATGTTCAGGCCATTTATTATTGCTCTCATCACAGAGAATGCCAGGTGAGTGGAAATGTGAAAGCGGGTCACAAGGGCCCACTTCTTACTTGCTCAATGCACGATCTGTAGTCGCCAGCATGGGCCAGATCATTCCGGCTAGCGAGCGTAACACCGTTTAGCACATCTGCCGCTAATCTGAACCACCGCGAACCAGCACGACAACAAAACATGAAACCGCTGCTTCCCACTAAGCATCTCGATTTGTTTTCTCAGCTGCAGGATCGCCTCCTCTCAGTATCGCCTCCTCTCAGAATCGCCTCCTCTCCGAGACGTTTCATCCAGAGTCGCCTCCTCTCCGAGACGTTTCATCCAGAGTCGCCTCCTCTCAGAGACGCCTCCTCTCAGTATCGCCTCCTCTCAGAGACGCCTCCTCTCAGTATCGCCTCCTCTCAGAATCGCCTCTTGTCAGAGATGTTTCATCCAGAGTCTTCTCCTCTGAGACACCTCCTCTCAGTATCTCCTCCTCTCAGTATCTCCTCCTCTCAGTATCGCCTCCTCTCAGTATCTCCTCCTCTCAGTATCGCCTCCTCTCAGTATCTCCTCCTCTCAGTATCTCCTCCTCTCAGTATCTCCTCTCAGTATCGCCTCCTCTCAGTATCTCCTCCTCTCAGTATCTCCTCCTCTCAGTATCGCCTTTTCTCAGAGACGCCTCCTCTCAGTATCGTCTCCTCTCAGTATCGCCTCCTCTCAGAATGGCCTGCTCTCAGAGTCGCCTCTCAGTATCGCCTCCTCTCAGAATCGCCTCCTCTCAGTATCGCCTCCTCTCAGAGACGTCTCCTCTCAGAATCGCCTCCTCTCAGTAT
>JAOUQU010000011.1:3057906-3076381 GCA_028566735.1 Ammoglanis amapaensis | reverse complement strand
CAGAGCCTGTGCGGGGGCTTGTTCTTTGGCAGGAGCCAGGCGTTGCGGTTGCGTTAGCAGTGCTGCAGATGGTGAGCACTCTGAGCTGAAGGTGAGAGAAGTGTGTCTGTATGTGTGTTTATGAGGTTGGCGGGCCATTCTGTGCTAGAGAGAGCAGGCAGGCGTCGGCGTCGGCGTGATACTGATATTGTGCCACCTCTTTGCTCCGGGCTCCACCAGCACCCAGGATCTTGGCTAAAGGACAAACATGTCATGCGTAGGCACCAGGCACACCATTCCACACTGTGTGTATGTGTGTTTGCTCATGTGTGCACGTATACACACATTCGTGTGGCATACATGCTCCTTTTCACCTGTCACCTGTTTGTGAAATGGCTAATAGGCAAAGTAACGACAACGGTGCCTTTTTAAGCCGAAAGTGACGATTTTCACCAGCATGTAAGAATTGCTATTGTGCCCCAAGGATCAATTTAATAGGTAAGCCTGTGAAGAAGCATCTTTTTTACAGCAAGATGTATATATATATATATATATATATATATAATGAAATGAGTTTGACAGCCTTCTCTGTGATGAAAGTGGTCACTTATTTACATCTTTCGTTGTGAATTTATTTCAGATATTTTATAATTTTTTTTGTCCTCAGCAAAATCTTTTAGATTGAGTGCATAGTCATTGATGCATTTCTGCTTTAACATCATCATTAACTAAATATAAATTATAAGCTCTATCTCCAATGAAATTTGATTAGAAAATATATATTATACATTTTATTGCGATTACCATTGAACTCTAGTCTACGCGGTTTAAAATACTATTTAATATAAGATTATTTGGTAAGATATTACTCTGAGAGTCAGTAACCGTTAATCTAATCCCATTTCATGCCCATGAATTATTACAGTGCTATATGTTCTTTCGCATTTGCAATATTTGTAAATCATAACCATGTTATTTCTAAAACACTAGATAATCACACTGTGATAACAACTGTAACCTCATTTCAATGTTCTTGATTTATTCAGTAATCACTTTCATTTCACAGCAAGAAGTTCTGGGTAGACCTGGGGCTTTTGCATGTTTGCATGTTCTCTCTTTTACTCTGCTATACCAACCAACTGATCAAATATAATTGAACTTTAACTGCTGCCTGCTTTGATCAGCTTTGTTACCTGCAGGCCACTGTTTGACACCATGGACAAACTGATTCACTCTGTTTGTTCAGCTTCTGGTACTGATGAGTTCTATGAACATTCTTAATGTATTTGTCAGTATAATTACTTCTAACCACCTCAATACCAACATTCAGCTGTCTGTTCTACAACGAGTGTCTCTTGAATGTATGTTTTTTCTGCTCATGCAGCTTTACTTGTACACGCTCACCATATATCAAGAATAATAATTATGATGTCTTGTTGATTAAATCTCTCCTAATAATATCATAAAAAGATATTTATGATTATGTTCATATCTTTATATCCCATTTTCTTAATAATTCTTTGTTACCTACATTAAGAACAAAACATTCAACTTTGATTGAACTATCTTCAGAATATTATTAAATCTCATTAGACCCACTTTGAAAAGTTTAGCAGAGACCTAGGTCAATCATTATAAGGTCTGTGGCAAATCCTGAGCCAAACATGATTAATGTGTATCACTGATGAAGAGGTAGGAGAAATCGAGACAATTAGACTCTATATGCTTGCAGATACCACAGAACAACAATAGGCAAAATCACAAAAAAGCCATCAATAGTGATTAATAAAAGGCCAGTGGCGTTAATTGTACTTAATTTTATTTTTAAACCTTTCGAAAAATTATGAAAATGTAAAAAATTTTTATAAAAATGATTAGGCTTTAAAATGTAAATGTTCATACAGATATAATACACTGAGGGAGGTGAAAGCAGCAAGTTTGTGCAAACATCTGACCACAGCAATTCCAACAGAAAATGACATGTCTCCTGTTTTCAAAGAACTAAACGTCATTTAATGTTAATTACTGTTATTTGCAATAATTCGAACGGACCAATTATAGAGAGAATTTTAATGTATTGCTCTGCTCCCAAAACATAGGGGTGTGAGTGATTATGCGACAGGAAGGAAAATATGTTTATAACAAAATAGATGATGATACAGATATTTACAAAATTTCAGTTGGTAATGACAGAGTAGGTCAAATGGACATTTGAAATTGTGCGTTATATTTTCATATTTCATATTTCCAGTCGTATCCGACTCTTCGGGGCTTTGTGGTCCGTTACCGATCCCCAGAGTTTTTTAGCAAGTGTTTTTAGGAGTAGGTTGCCAGGTCCTTCCAACCCGTAATGCTTGTGTATCTACAGGATAATTTCACATCTCCATTCAAACTAGTGCATGTTTTTGGACCGTCGGGGGAAACCAGAGTACCTAGAGTAAACCCATCTGGATATGAGGAGGACATGCTAATTGTGCACAGAAATCCATCGGCCCGACCTGAGAATTAAACCCATATGACCCATATACATATTATTAAAAATACATAATTTAGCTGAAGTTAAGAGAGAAGAATATAATGATTAATGATGTAATGATAAACTTGAATTCGTTTTTTTTTATCCTGGACAAAACAACATATTGTAATCCAATACCATAAATCATATCACATAGAATGTAGAATGTATTGTTACATTCTCAATAATATTAATAATCTATTACAGCAAAAAATCTGAAGCAAAAGATCACTGACCATTTAGCATTTACTTAAATAGACCGTTGCTAGACAAATTAGACACATCAAACCAAATGCTTGTGTACTTTGCATATTTCATGTAACCCTAAAACACTGTAAATCTGTTTGGTCCTGCTGGCATTACACAACATCACCGTACGCACATGATAGCTCCATGGAAACAGCCACTAAAGCACCTTTTAACATTGTGACTTCAGTGTCAGTTATAAAAACATGCACTTTAGCTGCCACAGGCTCAGTCCAAGAACAGGATTTTCTAAATTAAGAATGAATTTACTTAGCAGAATGGCTAAAGGATTTTGAATTACTAGGAAAATAGTAGATAGTCTGTCAGGGTTCAGAGAGATGTGTCTCATAAATATCAGTGAGAAAATATTTACTTAGTTGCACTCTTAAAAATGACAACTGGCAATTAAAAAATTAAATAAAAGGTAACATAGGTTTTATTCAATCATCTATATATTTTTCTAGTGATAGAATTGACCATTACACTGTCCATTACAGATACTGATTGTATACAGCAGTTAAGAGTAGAGCAGAGAGTTCTGTGTACTAAACTTTTTATAGCACTCTACTTGCACACATGTGACATTTATGACAATAAGTGTTGGTGTAGGTAAAGAAATGTAATGCTTGACCTTATCAACTGTATTTTTACAAAAAAAAACACTCTTTCTTAATTAAAAAAACAGGTATTTAATAAAGGTAACCTACTTGGGTATAAACTATGCATAAATTACATATTACGATGCTTGTGATCTGTGATTTAGGAGCAGTGTTATTTATTTCAGGATCTTCAGAGCACTAGAGAATTTGTGGAGAAATCAGGTCAAAGCCCAAAACCATCTTTAAATGCATGTGGCATCAAATTTCAAAGCAATTCCAAACTAGCATGGGAATATTTTTCAGCAATAGCGCAAGATACTATTCATCTAATTTAATCAATCTAAAGTTTGCAGGATGAATTAAAAACATTGGTTGTGCATTAAACAATGAACTGCACAACCATCATGCTCATTTCTACATGTGCAACCTTAAAATATATTTATATTCATTAATAACCAAATGTGGATAAAAAAGTGTCGTGATTGAATGGTCTGCTGACTAACAATTGTGTTAAATATATATGGTGGGTATTTGGAGAACATGTTAATGCTGTTTGTTCAAAGTCAAAATATTAAATGTGTGTTCATTGCTATTGCGATCACGCCGATAAAATTGCATTTATTAAAAGTACTTTGCAAGGGTCGAAGGTCTTGGGCTTGATTCCCAGGTGGGACTATCTGGATCCTGTTGGATGAGTTTACATGTTTTCCAGGTGTTTGCATGAGGTTAACTCTGGGTGCTCCGGTTTCCTCTGACAATAACAAGACATGCTAGTGAGTTGGAGACATATATTGTTCATGACTATGTTAGCTATAACATTGTCATGTATCTTGTTTAATGAGTAGCTAACATCCTGGCATTAATGTACCTAAAAGAGGATGTTTAAATAAAAACAAACAAACAAACAGATCATTATAATAGTAATAATATGTTATGGATAGTAATAATGGAAGATATTATACTTTCCTCAAAAATAGAACTAATTAACTCTAATTTTCGCACTTCCTTTTACAAGATAATTTATTTATTTATGTAGTATTATAAACATGTAAAGTTTTCTGAGGTCTTCTCAGAAATGTTTAAATGATCTTATGTTTTATTGCTTTTTTCTTATGTGATTTACTTTGAATTGCCAATATGTATGAAAGGTGCTATATGAAAACATTTACCTTGCTTATACATAATATACAAAATATGTACTCTAGCCTATTTAAATCCGGAGAGCTAGTTGTTTGGTACCTTTGAGATATATCAGGTTAGAACAGATATCCTAACAACAAATAGTTAAGGTGGTTCAGAAAACGATAGAATA
Organism: Ammoglanis amapaensis; assembly: GCA_028566735.1. Taxonomy (NCBI): domain Eukaryota; kingdom Metazoa; phylum Chordata; class Actinopteri; order Siluriformes; family Trichomycteridae; genus Ammoglanis; species Ammoglanis amapaensis. The sequence goes on along the minus strand of JAOUQU010000011.1, from coordinate 3,071,730 downwards.
AAAAAAATAAAATGTGTAATTTTTCAAATATGAATAATATCAATAACAATAATAAATGATAATACTAATACTGCAGCAACTAATAATGATATATCTATTGTAGCAGTATATAGAAACAAAACGTCACTACTTTCCTCAAAAAGACAAAGACAAAATAGACACAAACCCTATTAAGTTGTACAGTTGTTCTTTGATGAGATACAAGCCTTTATATCATTTATCCAGCCTTTTTTGTACTCCAACCAGTATAGAGAAAACACTGCATGACTACATTGAGAACTTCAAGCCCTCTGTTAAACATCTTCTCTCTACAGATGAAACACGACTTCCAAAGTCGCTGGCAAGGTTGTCTCTTTCGTTGTCAGAGCTGGAGCAGTGTAATAAATTGCATGTCTGTTTATTGTGATCAGTGGCCGCTGGCTGGCCTTCTGCAGGATACATTATCATGCAGTGATGCTCCCTGTAAGCTCTTAAGGGTTTATTTATTTGTGTTTGGACTACGTTTACAGCTTGCGAGTGACCCCGCCTAGTTTTTCACAAGTGCTCCCGACAGCAGGCCTGCTTAGCGGCACCATTTGCAATTAACATATTATTAGCATAATATTTGCATGTGTGGAACCAGGTGTTAATGTCTGCAGATAAATGCTTCAGAAATCAGCTTGGGAGTATAAAAATCAAAGCCCAGTGAACATAAGCAAACTAGTCTGTTATCTCACCACTCAGTTCGATCTACAAATCTTCACTACAAAACACTTCCAAAAAGCATCTTATTGATCAGTCACTGTCAGGTATTTTATTCATGTTGCTCAGATGCAATATTAAGTAGGTCTGAATAAATCATTTGAACACTTTCTATCTCTACATAAACAAATTGTCGACATGTGATATCAAAGACAAGACCATCTTAGACATTACCAACATAATTACCAATAGCATATAAACCAAATAGGATGCTTGTATACTAGTAGACAGACATGATAGGGCTGCAATAATAGACCTCATTACAGTCACTAAACCAGCAAAATGAATTTACAGCCTGCCACTGAAACAAAACAGATCAGGATAAAGGTGTCAGAAGGTGTCCAGCAAAGGAATACCTTTTCTTCCAATGCCACCAGACCACAGAACACAGACATTTCATTCTAGAAGACCAAAACATCATCATGCTGCCTTCTCACTAGAGTTGACTACCACACCAAAATAATAACAACTCCACATACAGGATCAGTCATAAGATTAATTTGTAAATGTAAATGTAAATTTTTAACACAGTAATGGACAATGTAGCTTTAGTTCATCTTATATGTATGTCTTTGGACAGTGGAAGAAAAACAAAGCTCCAAGTTCCAGACAGAACTTGATCATCCAATGGTAAACAATCAAAAGTCCACATTATGTAACAGTTCACAACATTATTAATTCACAGAAATTACAATAATATCGGTCAATGTTTAATGAGAATAAAAAAACCCCACATTCAATTCAAACCTGGTGAGATTTTAATAATCGTTGTTTGGTAAGGAAATGACAAATCAGTTGAGGAGCAGTAAAACTGTAATGTGAGATATGTCACAGGAAAAACCACGTCTTCTTTAGAGTGAAACAGCAAGCAAGATGAGGAAAACATCAGAGGACTGTCTGCCTGACCTCCATCTTTACAAGTTCCTGGTCTTGGCAAAGTAGAACCAAAAGCCTCTAGCTTACGAGCCAAGTTTATCAGTAGTCTTAAAACATGATGTGTTAGCACTAGCCGGCCAATAAAATCCAGGTGTTTGCTATAACGGAGCTCATTAACCAATGCTAACTACTTCATAGAATACCAAAGTTCACAACTCTTATTTAACACCCCAACTTTAAAAAAATGGTTTTAAAAGTGCTACATATTACGTCCTGTGCTTTGTAATTCTAGCTGTTTTTTCATTGGCCAACTACCATGACAGAAAAGTGCACAACAAATGAACATTATATACAACGAAAAAAGTAAATACATAACTAATATCAAGTGTACTTTTAGGCAAAACTAAATTACAACACAAACAAATTAGCAAGTGAATCACAAAAGCTGTAATTTACAAACAGCCAGTCAGTTGGAAAGCGGAGATACCTTACACAGGAAGTGCCAATTGTTTGAGTTTGAAATTTACAGTAAAATATTAATCTATTGTATCCTAATTTTGTTTTATTTTAACTCAAACTGTTCTAAAATGAATGTAATTCTGAACTTTTGATTGTTTTGAATTGCTTTGGCATAATGTGTATTTGTAATACTCAGATCTGAAACTGAGACCAGATGTGAGTGTTATTATTAAAATGTATTGTTTTTGTTATTATTTATTTATTATTATTAGTAGTAGTAGCAGTGGTTAATACTTTAGAAAGAAGCGTTGTGTGGTTATTATCTTTGGGTGTTGATAAGTAACCTCTACGGATAGGTGCACTCGAGAAGGACATGCAAACAGGAAAATAAACTGATGCACATCAATCTGGTTTGATTTGGACTTTAGTGAAAATATTTAGAGACGGTGATCGGAAACAGTTATCCTGCGTTTTGGTGTTGTTTAGCTCACCTCAATACGGATGGAGCATTAGTCGACTGTACTAAATATAAACACTAAATCACTTAAGAGCAGAATTGCATAGTTACTCGAGAAAGCAGAAAAACAAAAACAAAAAACAGCTACACTACGTAATTCATGGGTTGTTTTGCTTTATCTTGTTGTTTCTCCACTGCTCAAAAATCTTTAAATTGATGTAAGATGAAAAAGGGGTCATCATTAATTTGCCGGGCTCTATGCAACGTGCATATTGTGCACATAGCGTGGACCGGCTCTGCAAAATATTGTACTTACATTTGTTCTGGGCTGAACACAGACACAGTTTTACCCGGGAATTAAACCTGGGACAATCAAAACTGATCTGAACACACAATGTTTGTTTCTTCTAGTGAGCAAATGGGACTGAACATGTGACATCTTTACTAAATCTTTACACTCGCTTGTGTAAACTGTATGGTTTCAATGACCATATCGTCTCATTTATACTTTATTCTATGTGTGTATTTACATATTATCTGATGTTCTATGTTTGATCTATTATTTTATTAATCAGGAACACACACTGAATCTTGTTTTAGTTCTACAACGACGATAAAGATATTCATATGTATTCATGACTTATTCGTAATGAATGTATGTACATTGGAACATTGTTGTAATTCAACTACATTAACATACAAACTTTTAAAATGTGTTATTATTTATTATAAGTCTTCAACAATGGCTCAGTAGTCACAAAAAGAGACGAAACAAAGTACAGAACACATTGCTGTTTTTTATTAGAGCCTAAACCGGCAATAATACTGAAAAACGTCTTTAAAACAGATGGTGGCAACCCACAGCTTTTTTTTTTCAGTAAGAGTACGTAAACTCTTGCTTTTTTCAAATGTGGCATGAATAACATCAATAAAAGGGAAAAAGGAAATATACAACTTATATTACACTGTTATGAACAAAATATAAATCTATACCTCTATGTTATATTTACATAATTATCTTTCTTGATTTTCAAGTTGAGATGGTAAGATAGGTTTAAGAATGTTCTTTTTTATTCGTTTGATTTTGTTTTGAGCTCCACCCATGTCTTTGATTGTCTTATCTATTATTAATAGTACACGTCATCAGCGTCTGTAACTGACAGCAGAAGACCCTGTGTGTGGACCTTCAGTCCTTTTGTCTACATTGTACCTCTACGAGGCGAATGTGAGGGGTCTTGATTGTATTGAAACATGATTGAGAAGAGCAGTAAACAGGAAACTGGACAGCGGACAGAAGGATAATACTAATGGGTGAGTATCTTTCATCTTGTGAACACGGTCACTATGTTACACGGACTCAGAGGAACGAGAGGCAACTCAGTTCAAGAGAGAGATAGGCTCAGCCATGGTGTGGAGCTAAAACAAATCCATCATTTCCACATCTACACTTTTAGAGAGATGAAATCTGATACTATTGCTCAGTGGAGCATCACAAACACAGCAGAAAAACACAAGTCAAATTTCATCGTGCCCACTCCGATCTGAATTACATCATAACATGGCATTTTAAGGACTTGTGTCAGTGATATTCCTCAAAGTCTCGAAAAGACTACAAATCCCGGTAAACATAAGATGAGCTTCATTATTCTTCAATGACAATGGGCTAGAATATAACATTTATCTTTATCTGTAATAAAAGCAATAAAGAGATTAGAAAATTTCACATTATACATTAACCATTACAAATAAAAAAATGTTCTTCTTATGTTTTTTCTCTGACTGTCCAGAGTTCTAGTGCTTTAAGATATGGATTCAAGGTTCATGAGTGATGGAAAAAAACAAACATTTTTTTTTGTTTAAAGAAAAAGAGGGGAAAAGTCTCTTCCTTCATTCAGCAGTTCAGTGTGATCATGTGAGCAAGGGAACAGGATTAATACAGTGGGGAGAAAAACTAATGAAAAGAACAAATAAAAAAGTTAAAATAAAGCACAGAGTAATTAGATCTACATCTACCAGCTATATATAATGCTTTATAAAGAGTTTCTCATAATGTAATAATTAAAAAAGAAACAAAGAAAAGGAGGAAAAAAATAAATTATACTGTACATAACTTACTAAACTCAGGAATAAACGCTGACCAACCTTATAATTATTGTTAATAATATTATTACACTAAAGGCAGTCTGAATAGAAATAAAATACAGTATTCAAATACAAATAAAACATCTGCTAAGCAGAGTGTAAAACTGCTTCTTCTTCAACGAACTCGACAGCAGAGTGACGTGTCGAGAAGACAATATAGCAAGCAGAGATAACGATCTGTGTCCAGTACAGGGCTGGACATGATCAACCCGACGTCATATAACAGGCATGACCTAGTGCAGCAGACCAGAGCTCAACTCTCTACACACTGCACTCACCCAACTCTAGTACCTTGTACAAAGGGTCATGCAACACCCGCCATTATGAGTACACAATGAAGAAGAAGCAACACGTAAACCTAGATCTCCACCAATCAGGACATGCTTAACTTAAAAAGATGCTAGTTTTGAATGGAGCTTGAGAGAAAGAGAAAAGGTTTATGAGAGCACGTTAGAGTTAAGCAGGAGTAAATCAAAGTGCTTCCATGCCAATACTAGGCAGCCGAGTAAGACAACAAAAAGACGACTAGATGAATTAAAAAAAACTGTAAAGAACATGGATATAAAACTCCTTACCAAAGACATCAAATCGCACATTCTTAAAATAAATTTGTTAAATGCTAGAAAGCCAAACACATTTTAACAGGATTCAGCTTAGTTGAGTTGAACAGACACCGTTATAAAAAGAACTGGGAATGTGTACCAGCAACTGTCTAATCATAAGTTTCCTTCTCTTTAAACTCTGAAATATCTATAAGAGACGGGATATAAGATCTATCCATCTATCTGGATAAATACACTAAAACACCTGGACAGGTTGACATCCTGTTGCCGGGTAGAATATGAGTTGTCTTTGAAAATCAAGTTGTTCTTTTCTCATTTAATTTTTTCATAAACTATGTTGTAGCTAACGTTGCCATGCTGTTCCTTTTGTTTAGACTAATCTAGTTTAGACTAGTCAGTAGCCTTCAGTTGCTGAAGTTGTAACGCAAGTAAGTAATGCTTTGCCTGATTTTGCCTCCTCACTTTTGACAATAGTGATGTATATAAGCTAGCTTCTTAAGAGCATTTAGTTGAGGTGTATTAGAACAAAACCCAACAGGTTGATTGTTTGAAATAAACAAGCTAGCTACTCAAGTGTGATCCAAAATCATTGTTGAAGCTACCCATAACAATATGAGTTAGAAATGATTCCAATATACTGCCGATAATGAAGCTTTGGTTTATCTGTTAAATAATTTACATTATTTTATACTGATGTTTAAAATAACTTTTATTATTAAATATTAAAATGATTAGTGCTCTGTGGCATGTTGTGTAAGTGGGAAATTCACTGAAATGGAACGTTTATAATGCTTTTTTACCACATCTGTTTAAAGAATGCCTAAAATCACACAGACAGACAGACAGAGTGTTGTCTAGTGTTTTGAAGGGTTTTTTTTCCTGGTAAGCAGAGCCCTAAAAGCCTGAACAAAAAACAAGGCTAGGCAACTACGGACACCCTTAATTGTCTCTCTGTTTGGGTAGCAATTCAGTGCCAGGCCCTTGTCATGGAAGCCTTTGTCTTTTATTTCTCTACTTATTTCTTGGGAAGAAGAAAACAGGCGCTAATATTTAATGACTTCTGTTGGAGACTGAGACAGGACCTGCTATTCTGGCTCTTGGGTTGTGCTCTCTTCTGTTTACTTTCTCTTAGTTCATAAAAATAAAACTCCAATGTAAATAAACTTGAGGGTAAGAAAAACTGCATAACACGAGGAGAAGAAAAAGTGCAGAAAAAGCGTACGATTCTATTGGGGATTGCCTGCTTTAGTGCTGTTTCTCGGTTCTTCATCCACTCTGAGCATGAACATATGAGTGTATGAATGTGTCATGGTGTGGAAAAGGAAAGTGTTCCACAGAGGATTCACCAGAAGAAGCATGAAGGTCGGTGATACTTTTGTCAGGTGCTTTACATCAAAACCAGGAAAATAAATGCTTTTTTCTCTATTAAAATCGTAGCACAAAAAAAACAAACAAACAACAAATCACATTCACAAGCCACTTGTTGGCACCGTGTACCTGAGTGAGAATATTATAGAACCCAGAAAAACGCAGTCTTAAAAGTGTCTCTATATACGAGCAGGTCCACCATTATAAAGTGTCTCTGACAGGACAACAATCAGGTCCTGCTTTCTAATGAGTTTCTCTTCATCTCCTGTCCTGTAGCTTACGCACAATGTGATACAAAATCTGACACCAAGTTCTCAGCTAAAGTCATGGCAGACTGCTGTCTCACTTCCTTTCTGAGACCCTTGTTTAGTGTAACAGTTCCTTTGACAGACAGAGCCTGTGCTTTACTGCTGCTGGTATCAGGGCTCCTGTGGGGAAGGGGGGGGCTTGGCTCTATTCAAGTCTTGTTTTTGGGTGAAGGGTAAAGAAGGGGTGAGGTTTAACAGTGAGGGATCAGCAGGGTGGTTTTACTGAGCGGCATGATTTTCACTGTCGCTTCCGTAGTCTCCATCCTCGTCTTCATAGTCAAAGTCCTCGTAGGCGTCGCCGTTGCTCTCGTCTAGCCGGAGCTCCTCCTCCTTGATACGAGGCTCGTCGCCTTTGCTGAGGCTGAGGTATGAGGGTGGGCCGGTGGGTGGTGCTGGTTCAGGGCTGCTGGACATGCTCGAGTGCTCGGAGGGCATCTGAGGAGATGGCATGCCTGCCATGGAGAGGGCGCTTGGATAGACCACGCCAGATGAGGGAAACTGTGCCTGTTGCCTGCGACATACAAATACACACAAGTAACATTTGAATTCTAAAATAGTGCAAGTCCATCCATCCACCCATCCATCATACACACATCCAACCAATCAATTAATTTTCATTAGCAAAAAATATCTATCTTCAATAATATACATATTTAAAAACATTTTATCATTTATATTTTTTACCACTGTGCTGTTACACACATTTTAGCTAATCCATGCAGTGAAACACACACATACACACAGACACAAACTTTTAAATACAAATATATTTTTTTCTTTCTTTTAGTCCATTCTTTCGCCATTGTTCAAATGTTCTCCATTATTTTTATTTTTACAGAGAAATAAATGAAGTGTACAAGTACAGTTGCTTAGTCCTAATGATAATCATAATTAGCTACTCACTCATACATGCTTTCATTATGTTAAATAAAATTGTTTAATAATCCTGTTAACAGAGTGTCACTAAAACACTTCAATAATTAGGAGTGGTTTGCAGATGCTTTCTGTTCCTTTAAGCACTATCTCAAATGTTGACCCCAGTTTGTAATTGCTATTAGAATAAAATAATCCTGAGAAGAAAAATCTCACCCCACGGTGAAGTACTGGCGCATTTCCTGTCTGCGGTTGCGCATGATGGCCTTATACTCGCCGATACGCAACTTTTTGCCATCCACCAGGCACGTGCGTTTGGGCCGCGGCTTGTACTTGTAGTCAGGGTATTTCTCCAGGTGCTGCTTGCTGAGGCGTGCCTGTTCCTCGTAATATGGCTGCTTCTCTAGGTTGGTCATGGACTTCCAGCGTGAGCCTAGGAACCAGCAGCCACGTTAAACATAACACACACACACACACATCTGCATGTGCTGCTCATTACTAAATGTGCTAAATGAGACCAGAGATGTGGAGACACATTAACACATTTTGTTTGTAATTTTGGAGTCTCACTGACAGACACACAACACACTCTGTGGATAAATAATCTGTGCCATGTTTAGACTGAACGACCAAGTCCATCACTTAATAATAAGTGGACTTTTGTTTGGTTTAATGAGCACCTTTAAGTGGAAGTGATGTCACAGTGAGGAGCAGAGAGCATGGTCTCTGGCCATTTAACACCCTGGTGCCCGCACACACACATACACTTTGTGATGTACATCATTATTCCAGGTGACAGCAGGTTAAGTGCACCATTCACATACTCCATCTAATCACCCGAGCTCAATAGGAGTACCTGTGGCCTGTGCACCATATTCCTCATTAACAGAGTCTTGTTAACACACACACACACACACACACACACACACACACACACACACTTGCCTATCCCACAGTGGGCAGTACACGTTCAGGCATGTGTATACGAGTGTAAGCGTATCTGCATGCGGTTGTGTGCGCTAGTCTGGGGTGAATTTACACTCTCCTACTGTGTGTTTAATGGGAAAAAGCTGTCAGCGCTGAGCCTGACACGCACCCACCGCTGCAAAAGGAGAAACTCCTTCTGTTAACAATTGAGAGAGCGGGAGCCTTATTAAAACCAGATTTCCCTGCGTTATAAAATGCTTAGGAGCTCTTTAAAATGTCAAACACAATCCCAGAGGTCTGGAGAAAATGTCAGACAGACTGGAGTGCTTGTGTAATGCATAATGAATTATATCATCATCGTTGGGAGTCGGCTCTCCAGAGCGATTCATTAGGCAGTGGTTACACAATTCTGTGCAAGGAACGAGACTTCTGTATGTGTGTGTGTGTGTGCGCGCGCGATCTACAGTGTTTTCCCTGATGAGATAAAGCTATGTCTATAACTTAACATACTTAACAAATTCCCTCATATTTGGGCAGACTTAACCAGTAGAAGGGAATAAATTGTCAGGCTGAATTCTCTCTCTCTCTCTCTCTCTCTCTCTGACACACACTGGCTGTTAATACAAACATCCAGCATATAAACTAACACAGTGTATTAAATCTAATAAAAGGTGCACAATGATTTGTTGTGTTTCTAATCTTCACAGGACTGATTTAGTGATGAGTTCACTGCACATATCTTCACCACGTATCAGTGCATGTATACATCTATAGCTGGGCTTTAGAATTTAATTCAATGAAGTTACTTTTGCTTCTGAGGAATCCCTCATTGCAGTCGAGGTAGCTAAATTAGCAGAACCCTTTATCAACTACATAATCTGCACAGGTGCTTTTCTTTGTCCGTACAAAGCGTCTGAAGACCCACACAAGCTGGTAATCCCACCCTTCAGACACTCCCAATTATGCCCACTAGACTGTGCCCAGCCAATTAAGAGGTGGTGCCTTGACGATGTCATTTTTCTTTTATTGTTCTGCAAGTTCTTAGCTTTGGGGGGGGGGGGGGTGTCACTTCAAAGGTATCAATTTGACATAAAGGTATCCACCTTAAGTGGGGATCCTGGTTTAAACCTTTCCTTTAGTTAGTTTTGAGGGTTTCAGCACATTCTCTGTAGCTTTGTTCAACAACATGTAAAACATGCAGATGGTGAAGATGTGCAGATCCCCAACCGACTGATAACAACCGTCCTTTAGAAACTTTCCCAAACATACAGACCCAACAACAAAATGCTTTTATCCCCCAACCCAGTGTAATCCACCCCCAGCCCACAAGCTTACTGGGATAAGTAGTATGTATTACCGAGGATTTTGCTGATGTTGGAGTTATGCATGTCAGGAAAAGCTTGCAGAATCTTTCTCCTTTCGTCTTTTGCCCAAACCATAAAGGCATTCATGGGCCTCTTGATGTGCGGTTCACTGCTGCCGCGACCTCGAGCCTCTCGGAAAATCCTTGAGTCCGACACACTGGGGCTGCCTGTGAAGGAACGGTGAGGTTTAGTGTGAGATTTACACAAACACTTTCGTGTAGCAGTGCAGTAGCAGAGACATGATACTAACCAGGTCTATGTGCTCAATAGAATTTATGTACATGGATGAAAAAGATATTTGATTTCATAATACAGTAAAAATGCTATAGATTAAAGATGACAAAATTGTTTTTAATAACAACGAAACTATGTCTCACATTCTTTTTATTAATATAGTATTGAGAAAGAAAACCAGCTTTTTTAATCTTAGCCCTATATGAACAACAGGCCAACTGTTGTTTATGTGAGCTAAAACGTCTTATTTATATTGGATGACATTTTCTAGTTAGACTTGCAGAATGGTGTAAGAAAGTATTGCATCAGCAGTCATATATCCAGTAATTCCCCACACTTTTACCTTGAAAGCATGTCCATATACGTCTGCCAACTTGTATTTTTGTATTTTGGAACTGTTGCCTACTTAAACTAGAGTAGGTGGCCATCCAGACAAGTATTGAAATGTATTATTTAAAACAAATTGTTTCTTTACCATCAGAGTCGCCACTCATACCAAAGTCCATCATGGCCTGAGTAAATTTGGTCTCCTCTGACTGCTTCATCTGCTGACTAAGACTCTCAAAGGCAGCCTTTTCCTGTACACACAGAAACAAATCTTTGTTATGCCTGTGAAACAGTTAACCAAACCACTGAAATTCTTCCCGACAACATTGTCACAATCCAGTAGCATATTGAGATACAAGGAAACTAACATACAAATTAAGATACAATCTGCGACTCGGCCCAGATTTTTGTTCGGGACCTGAGTGAAATTCTGAGATACGAGTCGTGATTCGGGAAGCTGGAACGTGAGTCTAGAAACATCAACACCAGCATCAGTTTTTCTTTTATGTTACCTGCAGAATCAATTCAAATCTCATGTTCTGCACTCGTTTTTGCATCCCATTGACAACTTTTACTAAGATGTTTTAGTAGCAATAGTGTGCTTATTCATTTTCGTTTCCATGGTGTATGTGCGAGTGTTCATGTGTTGTGTTCGAAAGGTTCCATTCCAACCTCCTTTCCTAACAAGTGCACTTTAAATTGTATTTTAAGTAAAGAAAGTGCAGTTTTAATTTATGTGTTTACAGTTAATCTTTTTTATTCACCTCTGCTAGCTGCCCTTGTCTTTCTCTAAGGTAAAAATACAGTAACAATACTAAAGTAAAAATACTAAATAACACTTTTTTTTGTTATGCATTGGTAAAATAGACATGTGTGATTCTTAATTAAAAAATGTCACAGGGCTGGAACGAATTAAATCTATTTCAGTTATTTCAAATGGGAGAAATTAGTTTGATAGACAAGGTAACTAACTTACATGCTCGGTTACAGAACAAATTAAACTTGTATCTCAAATTTCAACTGTATATCCGATTGTCCAGTGGACTTTAGGGTCCGAACAGCTTACACTGTACTCACTCACTGGATGGATAAGATGTCTCTTCATACCGGGGTTAGTGAGGTTCTAATACAAGTATAAATATATTATACAATAACAAAATAACCACCTAAAACCAATGTGTGGATGACTACATCATCAGTTAAAGTACGTAAGACTCTGATGTTTCCACGAATGACCAGCAACCATCTGTTAAGCACTCAAACCCAGGTCTCCACAGTGGGAAGCTAGAAATGAGACTACATTAGCAAGTATTTTTAACTAATGAGAGAAAAGTGATTTAAAGGTTTCATCTTCAAAACCTTCGGGAAGCAGCTGTTAGTGTTTCCGAGTGTACGCTTTTCCACCAAGCCGCTAAAATGTAGCATAAAGTGGCCTGCATTACTATACACTATCTCACATTCTCTCTGTGTCTCTTTTTTCTCTCTCGTGGCCCCAAGGTCAATGCATTAAAGAGAGAAACAGCACTCTAGAGAAGAGAGTGAGTGGGACCACATGGCCCCGTGGGTATTTATTACACCCAATAAAAGGCAGATTAACTCTACATCTACATGCCTAATGTAGCGGGGGCACACATTTCCATGCGGCACCTCTGCCTCTCTCCAAAAGCTGCATCTGGGACTTAATTAGTCGATTAGACTCCATCCTAAACACGTGCCATCTTTAAAACACACACCCAGAGAGGGTGCTCGCCATTAGAGAGTGACCCAGACGAGCTGCGGTGCTGTAATGAAACGCATTACACCGTTCTGCAGCCATACAGATTTAATTATTCATTCGGTGCTAGTGAGTGGGGTTTAAATGAATGCTCAGCGGAGAGATCATTTCCCCCTAGATAAAGGGAGAGAGGAGAGGATAGAGACACAGATACACAGAGAGAAACTACAGCAATGTGCTGAATGAAAAATAGTTTGAAGTTTTTTTAATTAGCCTGTCTGTACAGATTCATCATGTAAATAACTCACTTTCTTTTTGGAACTATACATACTAGTATTATACTATTGCGAAGAGGAGTAAGTGACGAGCACAGCTTGGACATAAAATTAAATCTACAGCCTAATGTGATTAATGAACGTGGAGGGTGAACACATGAATCTAATGTACATCCAGTGAAAATAAGAAGCCTACATTGAGTCTTCAGTCTTTAAAAGCACAAGAGAAAATGTTTCATATGTTATGAGACCAAGGATGAACATTCATTCGTATTCCCAAAAAATGCAAAAATAACACTGAACATCTCCAAATGAACTCTAAGCACACTAAAACAACATACAGAGTGAAAGTGATGTGAATTATAAATAGTTTCAAATATCACTGAATGTTGGCACATAACTTTAATGCCTCCACTGAAAAGTTCAAGATGACTGTCCTGTCTCAAGGTCATTACTCTGTATTATGCTGTAATTTATATAAAAAACATATATACATAGGCTATTTATTGATGTAATTATAAATTGGCTAATTGAAATATTGAATGGTTTATTAATGATAAATTCAGTCATTCTTTCAATTAAAAGAACCATTTAGGATTTTAGACTTTGCTTCACTTCTTAAAATGAATGTAATTTTAGTCATTTGATTGCTGTGGCTATAAATCAATATTATTGCCATTAACGTGGTCTTCACTCAAGGCAGATTTACACGAATCAGATGGGTGGTGACTAAGTGCAAGAGAGTGTTCGGTAGGTTGGCGGGGGGGTGGGTAAACCAACCTTCTCTGAGCGTCCGTTATTGAGACTGAGGCTGTTGACTGCGGCCACTTTGGCGTCCAGGACCTGTTGCTCTCTCTTCAGCTGCTCCTTCATTTGCCGTGCCTCCTGAAAGGCTTTGCTCACAGCCTCGTGATCATTCAGGTAGCCTCCTGAAGTGATGGATGATAACAGGTCTGGAGGAACAACAACCAAGCACAGGTGAGAACAATCAAGTTGTGTGTGTGATACTGACTGACTGAGCAGCTATTTCTAATAAAGACGGCACTGATATATGATTTATATAATCTAATATATGTACATGTGTGACCTGGTCAAAGCTGTGATGGGCCCGGTTTCTACAGAATCAACAATCCATTTTGTAACCTACTGCACAGGCTTAATTTGTCTAAGGTTCCCAGGCTTAAAATATGTATATG
>JAOUQU010000011.1:3043414-3055295 GCA_028566735.1 Ammoglanis amapaensis | reverse complement strand
AACCAGTCAGGGAATGTATCATTTCATTTTCAGCAGATGCTTTTATCCAAAGTGAGTACAAAGATGCAGCATTTTTGAGCAATTGAGAGTTGCTGGCCCTGCGCCGTGTCCCAGTACCTTAACCACTACCCCATCAAAAACGTCTTTACTAGGAGCTCAAATTTCATCCAGCTGTCATCGCTTGTGCTGCGCATACAGATGTGAATCATTAGCGTTTTCTAACTTGTTAGCAAGACACCAGGTGATGCCACCCAGCGCTAATGCACAGTTGAGCCTCTGGCCTGAGGACATTAGCATACAGTTCCAGCAGACTGCAGAATGCATTAGCGCAAACACACTGACCACTTGACTTCTAACTCACTAGCTCGGCAGCTGAGATGCTGTACCTGCACATAATCGGATCAACAGTAAGAATGTTACCAGTGCGTCTGAACATTTCTTCAGATCTCTGTGGCACATTTTATAGAGCTGAAGCTCAAGTTTAAACCTCTGTGCCCCCCGTGCTGCCTTGTAAGTCAATTTGGATAAAATTGTCTGCCAACTTAATAAAAGAGAAATGCAAATGTAAACATTCTGCGTTGTCACAAATCTGCTGCCTTACATTTGGAGATTGCATTAAAAGTTCTTTTTTCCATTTGGTTTGTCTATTCGCATGGAAAAGAGATTAGAGGTTGCCTTTCTGAAAATACAAAAACAGCTTCCGCTGTCACTTTATTTGTTTCATTTAAAAGCTAATCCCGTTCCTTAAAGAAAACAAGAAAAAGTGGAGAATCCATCTTAATAAAATCACCAATTGCTAATTTGCCCATCTCTGAACATCTGGCTCCATGTAGATCAAAGTTGATTCTCGATGCTTTCTCCACATACAGTATTTGTATTATTTGTAGTAGCAAACTGGTGCTTAGAGAAAGTGTATATGACTCCACATCTCATCTTATTAAATCTAATAAAGCGCTGTGACAGATTATAGCTCTTTATCTGTCCTAATCTATACTTTAATGCTGGGCTTGCTGGATTAGGCACTTCAATTTGAAATAAAGCAGGATAACACTCGTTTTGTATTCGCAAGCAGAAAGTGGCTTTTAAAGGACGTGTAAACTGGAGGCCGTGATACTGTGAACTAGTCCTTACAAACAATTGTTAGTTGCTTTGAATAAAAGCATTGACTAAAATCTAACATTAAAAATGTACTGAACACACAGGGAATTGTATCCCAGAAATGCAACGGTGATCATTCCATCCATAATTTCATCAAGGCAGGGACTAACGCTGATAAGACTGCAAGACATCCAGTTAAGTGTTGCCATCTAGGTTCTACCAACCCTAGATTGTATCAAGTGAGCTTGGAAGATGTGTTAAGCAGTGCATTATAGTGCTGGTCCCAGAGCCCAGCGATGTGGAAGAGTTGTGTCAGCAAGGGCAATAATAAGAAAAAAACGTAGGCTAGAAGGTGACAGCCAAAAAATAAAATAATGTGTGTAGAGGACTTTTATCCACAATATATTCCATGTGGTACAGCATATAAACCAAACATCTTGTAGTTATGAGAACTTGTTTACAGTTGCTTCACCTGCTAAGCCACAACGACAGAAAAGAGAGAAACACTTTTGTCTATATTCAGCCCTGTACAACATATGTAGCTAAATCTTCTTATGTGTCAGAGGGGTGTGAAAGCAGATTTATACTTCTGCATCACCTCAACAATGCAGCTTTCCTTTTATGGATCAGAGACAAGATATAATGCACTGCACAAGTATTCACCTGCCACAACTGTAGTGGGTGGTGATTTTTTTTTTGAGGGTTCGATGATGTAGGTGTTTACCCTCTGGTTTTAGCCATGAGCGAGGAGACGAATCATCGTAAACATTAACTACTAACAATGAGTGCGCGTGCTTTATTGTTTAGATAGATATAGTGCGCCTTCTTGTGTTGTATGTCGATACCACTTAAGGTCCGCATCAAATTAGAACACGTGTAGTTTAGATGCACGTCAGGCAACGCAAGAGCTCTGTAGCTGGGCTGTTGCTTCGTGACAAAATCGTCTTGAGTTTATACAGCTAGAATGAAGCTGTTTCACTATAATCTATTTTTAGAATGAAAAGAACCCTGATCATCAATCTATTATTATGCCACGATGCCATTAAATCCTTTGATTTGTTGAAAAACAAAATGATTTATAAAAAACTCCAAACTGTTTAAAAGTGCTGATGTGAGGATGGAAGAAAGAATATCGTGTTATTGCGGCATTAATGCAGGTTGTTTGTGATGTGCGTGCTAACAGAGTTGTATAAGAGCCCTGTCTAATCTCATTGCCAGTACAGGATGTCACAAGCTCATTCTGTGTCTCTATTCAGATTCTCAAAATAAAGCTGGGGGAAAAAAAGCTCGTTTTCATTCCATCTCCTGCCTCATACAGCTACCTCACAAGTTCCCCTCCCCCTCTTTTCACATTTAAACTCTAATAAACGCTTGACAATATGCCCTCTGGGGAATATTAAACCCAGCAGACCTAAAAATGTAACATCAATTAACATGCTAAAAGGAACACAAATGCGCCTGACTGCTGCTAAATTGAATGTAATGGCTTATGTTGCAATGAGCTGCATGTGGAGGTGTATAATAGGTTTATACAACAGTAAACACATAAAAACATACATAAACATAAAAAAAACAAATATTTGAAGGTTATCAGTACCTATTGAGCTGATTCTAGGTGGAGGTCCTCCGATGCTAGAGGGGGCGCTGTGCTTCATGGTTCCATGGCCCAGCTTCATGGCGGGGACCTGTGGGGAAGCGGGGGAGGTGGGTGACTTGCTCTCAGATGTCTTAGGCTTGGCTGACAGATTCAGGGGCTGAGCGCCCTCGTCCTGCAAAGGCAAAACAGCAACACATTTGGCCCGGCGTGTTTTTTCCCCTCTCGCGGCGACTAGGGTGCCAATCACGACGGCCAACCAGAGAGACGACCAACCACAGGCCAAAGGAAGTCAGGCAGGGGAAGGAAGCATTTTGGCACGCAAGCTCTCCAGGTCTGAATGCTGCCGAGGTTTTCATGCAACGCATGTGCTCTCTCACTGAGATCAATCAGGGTGCGGTCATGCAGGAACACATGCAGGGGTACACGGCGGTACACATTTATCCATGTGGTTCCTCTTCACAGGAAGCTCAAGTTTCATTTATATGAGTATTGTAGACCAGCAGGTAAAACACTGGACTAGTATAGTGCTAGAATATAGAAGATTTACGTGTCAGGTATTCCAACAACTATGCTACAACTTTAAAACAGATGGCACACAGAAACAACACGGATGGTGTTCCAGTCCCTCAAAGGACAAATACTCATACACACCCATCCACGGACAAAATAAATCGGTGTCTCCAATTAAACTAACAGCAAGTCCACCCAGAAGGGACCCAGACCTCCCCAGGTGGGTAAGAACCCAGGACATTCGACTTAGCCAATACTCAATCAACATATACCTCAATTGTTCATCACTGGTTGGTTGCAACATAGCAATTAATGTACTGGACTAGTAATCAGAAAGTCGCTGTTTCAAACCCCACAATTACCATTCTGTCACTGTTGAAAACAGGAGTAAGGCCTGCTCAGACTGTAGTTGTAGTTGCACTGCAATTTAGTGGATAGTTCAAACTGACCACTTCTGTCTTAGTGGACAATTTCATGGGAAAATGTCTCAAATGGAACACTACACTTCATGAAGTAACAGACCTTTGATTGCAACTCTCGAGTCCATCAAAATATCCACCAGCAAATAATACAAAAAATGCATTATTTTGCTTTTATTAAATAAGGATTTCAATACTTAATTCATTTAAGTTCCAGCTCTTCTGTTAAGAAGATATAATGATGTGGGTTTAGTGTGCATAGTGTCCATCGTTTCACACTGGATTTTAATTGTTAGAAGTGGGTACTCACAAAGCACTGGAATTTTATTGTGTTCCTCAGATGCACAACAGCATTCGAAGTGTGCAAGTGCACGATTTAAGAAGCAACTTAAGACTGTTTGGATAAAAGCACGGACTAAATGTCAAAAGATGGACAGTGTAGCCTAGTAGGTAGAGCGTTGGGCTGGGAACCCAAAGATTGGGGGTTCAAATCCAGGCTCTACTACACTCCTACACAGCTACACTGCTGGGTCCTTGAGCAAGACCCTTAACCCTGTCTGCTCCAGGGGCGCCGTACGTTGGCTGACCCTGCGTTCTGACCTCAACTTCCAGACAAGTTGGGATATGCGAAGAGAAACATTTCATTGTACTGAACATCTGTATATGTGTAATGACAAATGAAATTTGAATTTGAAAAAATGAAAATGTTTGGCACACAATGTGAGCCACAATGCCATCAGCTATCTGGTCACAAAACGTCTTTTGCTACTTGAGCAAATTACTTTTCTTTGGAACAATTTCATCCTTTCTTTTTTATTGTTTACATTCAGTAGACCTGAGCTAATAACTGTAGTTCATTGAAAGGAAATTATATCACCTGTATCGTTTTTTTGCCGTGTAAATAACGACCCAGGTGGCGGCATGATCACATTAATCACCAACTACATATCATCCTCGCTGCTGCCCTAATCACATCAGAAAAGGCCTCCAACCTGACACAGAGGGTTAATTAGATCACAGAACAGCAGATGCCTCATCCACAATTAACATGAAGACTTGAGATAACTGAATCCCTGTGAACCTTTCTTAATGTTTTATTACCTAATAACATGTGTGTTTTGTTTTTATTTAGAATTAAGAAACGATGTGGAGAGCGCCTACTGGAATGCCAGGATGGACACATGTTCAAACAAATTAACACTGTCGATCATTGTTAGACTGACGAGGCAGGTTCAAGGCAGTGGAGAACTGTCTAATCTCTTCTGCAGGCACATTAACCTGGGGTGTGCGACATCTGTTACAACACCTGGTACAGGAGATACAGCAATGTCTTTTGATGTCTTCTAGCCATACTGGAAACGGCGCTCCCTTAAGGGTAGGCATGAAATATATATTAGCGATTAGCAGATATAGAATAATACTATTCCCATTAACCGATGGTCCAATTAACCGGATTCGACTATATTAAAAACCTCTCGCTATAAATCTGCCAGCCGGTCTATGACATTACTCGAGTTATTCCACATATGGACACTTCATCGTGTGTTTTAGTGGGATTGATTGTGTCTATACAGCCCCACTGCTTGGACTACAACAGAATATATGTACTGGATTCATTCCGGCATGTTCTAAGTGCCACACAGTGAAATGCAGTACGGCAATGAGCCGATTGCATTTCAAGCTGATTTGTATTCAGCAATTCTTTTAGACACAAACCTGTGTGCATTGTTTTTCTGTTCGGAGGTCGGACGATGTTAAATCAGCGTAATGGATGTTTTACTTTTCATGTTGGCATGTTTTAGTACAGTGCCACGAACAGAAATAAAGCTGTGCCTTGATTTCATTTCACACTCGATTGTACACCGCTCTGGCACACATTAAGCATTTTGTTTTTGAATGTGAATCTCCATTCACTAAAGAGGTCAAGTGACAAAAACAATGCTTTTTATTTAAACACACTGTTGCTTGGTAAAAGCATTTGCATTTCACTTTTTTCACAAGAGTGATGGCATTTTAACTTTGCCACTAATTCAGTTTCATATTCTAGCAGCTTGTGGTGGCCCAGTACTTTACTAACCACTGACGGAGGTTTTCCTGTTTCTCTGTCACCCATCTGTAAGTAGCACATGAATACTGTATTTCTTCCTTTGCCAGACTGCTGACACATGTAAGTGACATCATTTGCCCGGTTCCTTATCACCCAGTCTGACGTTTCAATTACTGAGACAAGTGTGTGTGTCTAGCTATTTGTCCTACAGCACTTGCCTGTTACAGCTGAACACGCACACACAATTTTTACCACTTTATTTATCAAATGTAATACATTTAAAATGTTTTTACTTCCTTTCTTCAGTTTAAGTAAAAGTAGCTCAGTAAGCAGACTTCAGGTTAGTTTGATAAAAATAGTATACAGTATAATCCAGAACATTTACCAAGCCTTTATTGATTATATATTCACATGTACAGTGTAGGGCCAGCCATTGTTAGAATAGAAGGTCATGGGCCTTTCTCAGGGGCCCATCAGTGCATAGAAGAGTCGACGGCAGCTGACGCCTGGCGCCCGAACAGAACGTTGGCGCTTTAACAGGTCGACTGAACTCCCCTTGTGCAAAGCGCCAAAATCCTAAGTGCTCGCCAGGTGCCGTGGCTTGGGCTGCCCACCGCGCTCTGCATTAGTGCTCACTGCTGCCCCTAATACATCTTCACTAGTGTGTGTAAATGTGTTTTACTGCACGGATTGGCTTAAACGCAGAAGTATAACTCCACTGTGTGTAAAAACTACACAGGGGTGTAACGACTGAGGCACTAAACTCTAAATTGGAATTTCTACACCACAAGATTGTTCACTAAGCTAACACTAAACAATTTATGCCCAGAGTCTGTCCATGTTCTCCATATCTAACCTGTATCTTGTTACAAAATGTAATCTGAGCACTTTGATTTGATGTATTTGACTACATGCCAGTTTTTAATGGATGTGGAACATTAAGTAACTTGCAGTGCACAGAATAAATTTTTCAATACCCACAAGTAAAACGGGCATAAATATTGTTATAGCTAACTGCTCCATAGAAATAGGATTTAAACAATATTTTATATAAAAAAAATCTGATAGTGCAGTTAATAAGGCTGTTGTTTTATGCATATACATTATAGAGTTCCAACTTTGATGTTAAAGTAGAAAGTGTGTGTGTGTGTGTGTGTGTGTGTGTGTGTGTGTGTGTGTGTGTGTACACCTAAGCAGTAGGTCTCCCCCTCAGGGTAAAGCACTTATGCTGGATGTGCCTCGGTCCAAACAGCTGTCAGCCGCACTGGCCAAAATGACAGAGACGAAAACAGAGGGCAAAGAAGAGAGAACTACAGAAGAGAGAAGGAACGACAGGTCCAAGAGCTCTCGTGAGACACTGAAATATACATGCTACCCTGTGGTTTCCCATATCTAAGTGGGAGTAGGTCAGGGGTGGGTTCAAAGACAAAATAAAACGGATGAAAAACATTTCTTTAATAGCTGCATTTGCTATGTTTGAACAGTCGCTTAGCATCATCGGGCGTTGTGATCAGTAGCCGCGGTAGCACTTCACCTCCCCTGGCCTTGTCTCGGACTGTCGACTCTCTACAGCCACTCAATATAAATGCTAATAAAACAAGAAGAGACCCTACATCTAAAGAGCATCTGTATTCATTATCCAGCAGCCCCCTTACTGGATGATTGGCAGGGGGTCATGGCCAATCAAGAAGCGCCGTACTAACACGGGTCAGGGGGTAGATGTCTGCGTGCTCCCAAATTTTAGATCTGCATCTGAAACTCATCACAGGATGGGGAGAATGAGAACGCGTGAGAGACATTTTGATGAAGGAGGGGATCAACGTCTGCAAGACATATGGTTGGGTGCGGGGCTTCGTCTCGTCTCTGTCCAAACAGTCACTTCTTGGTGTCCATTGTGGCTCCACACAGATCTGACCTCGGTCATGACAATGTCTGAACACATGTTTATTTAGCAGTGGGTGCCCCGTGGGTTGTGCCAATGTGCAGTAGGCGAGCCGGAATAGGCTTCTCCGGGGCATTCGGATATTATGCTGACCAGCTCGATGGGATTCTAGTTCTGGCAGGCTGGTCCATTTTGGTTTAATATTCATGGTGTTTCCATTTCCTTTGCTTCATTAGAGGAGGCCTACATACCCGCTATCAAGTAGACACACAGATGCCGAAAATAAGAATGCACTGGCCTAGACAGTGCAGGTATCCTGAAGCAAAACACACTTAACAGCATGCATGTGGGTGTCCAATCACGATTAGCGTTACATCATTTCACACGATACCTGAATAGAAAGACAGCAACGTTCATGCATGCATGCCATCCGTCAGAAAGCTGAAGCTCAGACGTACCTTAGATTTGGGCGGTGGGCTGCTCCTGCTTTTCTCGCTCTGGCCACCGGTCGGCGAGTGCGTGCCCGCTGCCAGGTTGGGCTGAGGCACAGAGCCGTGCTTGGCCCCTGGAGACACCTGCATGGCTGCCAGCTGAGCTGCGTACAGCTGCTGCTCCCAGACAGACAGAGGACAGAAGGAGATAGAGAGGGGACAAGGATGTCAAGGATGGGTGGAGGATAAGTGAAGAGAAGAACAGAGGAAACGGTCATGAATAAATGAATATGCCAAATGCACAAACGCAGACACAAAAAGATGCAAACTAGAAAGCAGGTCTGGCCATTAGCTGAGAGAGCTTGGTGGTTATTTGTGTTTGTTGGGACAGAGCTGTCATTGCTCGTCCCACTGCTGGAGCCTCGAGAGGCCTTTGCTAACAGTAGCCCTTGGGGGAGACATGTTGAGTGCCAAGGTGCATTCAGGAGACTCCCACTTCTTCCC
The DNA here is from genome assembly GCA_028566735.1 of Ammoglanis amapaensis. Lineage (NCBI taxonomy): Eukaryota > Metazoa > Chordata > Actinopteri > Siluriformes > Trichomycteridae > Ammoglanis > Ammoglanis amapaensis. The sequence goes on along the minus strand of JAOUQU010000011.1, from coordinate 3,046,807 downwards.
ATTGAGGTCACGGGGAATAATAGAGAAAAGGGACAGTAGTTTTATGACGAGGTGAAAAAGTGCTAAATGTGTTTAGGGAAAGATTTTATATTATGACTGAACCTGAACAAAAAAAAACACTTGTCCCTGTGGATCCTCCATCAACAACACACACCAGCGTTTGTCTGGGACGAGCTGTATCCTGCTGGTGAAAGACCTGGACTAGTAATCAGAATTTCACTAGTTCAAGCTCGACTGCCAAAAAAAGTTTAGCATTTGAGCAAGACCTTTCTGCAAAATGCTCGATGTAGCTTTTATTTCAGATTATTATTAAATATGATTTAATTTGTAATCTTTTGTAAACATATAAAATATACACACTGTTAATCTGTTCAGTTTTGTAACCTCCCCTAACCAATTCTACTCCCACAGTACACAAAGTAATGGTTTCTGAACAAATCAAATATCACTAGGAAAAGAAAACGAAACTCTCAAACCACTCTGTATTCAAGATCAGTAACAACTGAGACGTTAAAGATCATTTGAAATAAAATAAGTACATATAGGCAATGTAATGTAGAAACTATTAAACAATAAATGCAATATGACTAGACTAAAGAGATTAAGAAATGTAAGAGTGTGTGTATTTTAAAAGTGTTTCCAGATTTGTCTGATTTCAAGGTGCTTCTTTAAACTAAACTTTTCTGTTTGGATTAAAAGAAAGATTTTAAAATAATCCTGCAGCTCGTATTGTCAGCAGGAAAAGACAGAAGGAAAAAAAGAAACATTTCTTTATATTTTCTGGATACACATCTCATAAAAAATAAGCTGGGATTTCTTATTTCTTGTTGAAATTGGTTTTCTTGAGAATGACCAGACTTTCAGATCTACTGATGATAAAAAAAAAAATGCAACTTTTAAAAATCATGTTTTTCTCTTTAAGATTTGGAAGCGAGTGGCTGTTTTCGAGTAAAACTTCCGTCCTTCTGTTCCTCTCTGGCCGTCAGCCACCAGCAGGAAACAAAGACTGGTTTATGCAAATGGCTGTGGCAGTGTTTCCATCTTTCTATCTCCATCTTCTGTCTTTAGTTCTTTTCTCTTTCAACCAGCCCCATCCCCACGATGCCAGATTTTTCAGCCAGTCATACCAGAGTTCCACATGTCTGTCCAGTAAAAACTCAAAACACCACATACGTACACCTTCATGTTCACACCCGTCTGCACATGATACACAAAACAGTGAATTGAAGCAGTTGCTATATCTTCTGTATCTATTTCTATCACACTTATCGTAATCATTTCTCATTTGAACAAATCGTGTTGTGAAGGCGCTCAGACGGCGTATTAGTACATTTCACTAAAATACCACCACTGTCTTTCAAAAGTCTTAGCTCTTCTGTTTTAGCTTTTCAACAAGTGCAAGGCACACAGACGAACCATGGCTTGCAGGGCAGACACACATTCACAACCCCCTTCACAGGACTGTGGGAGGACACACGTAACATGCAAACTGCACGTTATATGTATCCTGGATCGTCCCAGCTGGAGAACAAACCTACTTCTTGTTGAGAGGCAAAAGTGCTTACCACTTATCCCTGATGGAGCCAAATTCTTTATGTGTAATATTAAATTAAACTACAAAAGCTATTATCAACAAAACAGTAATCGGTAATTATATCATGATGTCTGGAAATGTCTTACAAATGCAAGCAAATCTTCCAAAACTTCAAAAAGGAAATGCATCAAGACACTACACAAGCTCTTCTCAAGGGTCTCTGATCAGTAAACATTATGCACTGATTTGTAGTGTGTTTGTGTGTGTGTGTTTGTGTGTGTGTGTGCGCATGCGTGTGTGTGCTTGAGGGACAGAGAGAGTGAGAGAAAGAGAGAGAGACAGGGAGCTGTAGCAGGGGAATAGGCGATAAAATAAAGGTCTTGTTGGTCATTTATGTTCAATTACCTTGACCACGGCTCCTGGATGTGAGTGTACCCAAGCGTGACTCAATTCGCCCCCTCAGAGTGCACCCTTCCATTTGGAAGATGAGCTAAAGCTGTGTGTGTGTGTGTGTGTGTGTTTTAAATTCAGAGTATGTCCAGTCCACTGAATCAGACTCTTTATTTGCTCTGAATTGAGTCCTATTACGGAGCAGCTCCTACCAGTCAAAGCTTCAAGACTGCCTGAGCCAGTGAGTGACACACACACACACACACACACAACACACACACACACACACACACACACACACACACACACACACACACACTTTCTGCAAGACTGCCACTAAACACGCTCAGAGCGTTGCCGCTCGATCATAAAGATGAGTAGATGCACAGTGACAGCACGCTGCCACTGGGGTCACCACAAGAGAAAACGAGCGTTCATATACTGTACATGCTGAAAGGGTTGATGGGCAGAATGAAATAGACAAATTGAAATGTCACTAACTAAAATTCAAAAGGGTGCGAGCACAGATTTACTGCTTTTACACACGTTTTTTACTGCTGTCACTGTTCTCAAAGGCCAAGCTGAATGAACTGTGGCCCAGGTTGATGCTGACCTTTTTAATGCACCATCAATGAAACAAGCTGTTCATATGACATAGAGACAAAGCTCAGACATCCTGGAATGCAATGTATTCTCTCGTAGCACTTTGGATAAGGAACATGAAATTGTGAATAATACTCCGCATGAAGATTAGTGAGCTGGTGGCGGCGATGGGATCGACATTTTCTACTAAACCATGAATCACTTACTGAGGCTTTGTAGCTCTTAAATGAGATTTAATGCCCCTTTTAATTAAGGCAATAAAGTTTCATAAACCCCGTTTTGAAGCTTGCATAGTGGCACGGTCAGCAGAACGCAGTTGTTGTTGTTTACAGTGAAAGGGGTAAATGTCACGGAGCAATGAAGAAGCCAAACTTGTGACGAAGATGAGTATCATGTGTTTAAATTCTTCCTTCTGATTGTTCGATTCCTGTTGGCTAGGAGCAGCTGCTAAAGCCAGACAGGAACATGGGAGTTATTCTTTCTGGGCTTAGATGGTTCTCTCGGCATGTTTTTATTTACTCCCGGAAATGTAGAGATCAGGAAATGATATTACTCACAGAGAAACTCATCATAAAATAAAATGACACATTGTGACATTATGCAAAAAGTTTAATCATTGATGCTGATGTGAACATGGAAGGATTGCACCGCCTGGGTGGGGTTCGAATAAAGACCAGCAGCCACACCGGCGCTCTAGGGATCCGGTTTATTCCCTGTGTAGCTAGATGTAGAAGTAGGGCTGTCCACAACCAAGGATTTTGCTGGTCGACCAGTGGTCGTCATTTACTTCAACTAATCGACTTATAGTCGACTAAAAATACCATTTAGACCGGGATACACATTTGTGAAGTTTTACCTTTAATGCC
>JAOUQU010000011.1:3025424-3043314 GCA_028566735.1 Ammoglanis amapaensis | reverse complement strand
GTCGACCGATGGAATTTGGCCGACTAGTAATTTTTTCGGTCGACCAACGAATAATCGATTAATTGCGGTCAGCCCTATGTAGAAGTTTAAACAATATTTAAAATTCCCAACAACACTGTTATACCTAGTACACTCATACCAGTATTAGACGCACTACAAAGTGCACAAGTGCAGGACTCACATGGATGAACAAGGTACAGGGGCGTGCCTCTTAAATACTTCTAATTACCAGATTCGATTACCCGGGTAGACCCGGGGCTTTCTTTGTTGAGTTTGCAACTTCTCCCCGTGTCTGCATGGATTTACTCCAGATGTGCCAATTTCCTCCCACAGTCCAAAAACATGCAGGAAAGATACATTGAGAATACAAAATTGCCCGTAACTATATTTGATGTGACGTAGTTTCCTGTCAAGAATGTTACCTAAAGTGTAAAACATGACATTAAAAACTAAATAATTAAATACATTTAATTATCATTTACTTATTTTATGCTCTATATTCTATGCGAGAAGATTTCTTTGCAGTGTAGTGATTAGATTCTTGAGATCTCCACACTGAGTACCTTAGTCAAACGTAGACAGATTTAAAAGCATTAAGGCTTGTGACCCGTCTTCTCAAGCCCTTGTTCTTCTTCCTGCTCGAGACCACGCTGACTACCACTGATACACGTCACACTCCATCTGTCAGTGTTTGAACAGCCAGAGGCATCCCTCTCTCACACCATCTCTAATCCCTTATTTCATTGTGATTATGGGGCTACTCATCTCGCTTCCTTGTTTCTCTCTCTGTTTAAAAGCCATGCGCAACGCAGCCTGGCCACTGCTGACAGTTGAGACTGGACGCATTGATTCCATCTGTTTTTTTCTCCCTCTATATGTGTGCACAGACTTGTTTTTTTTGGTGTGGAACGGCGCTGTAAGACGATTTAAACGATGAACTTTGACGTGAGCCTGTGTCGGCTGAGGACGTTGCCAAGAATCTTCTCAAGCTGTGCGTCAATTAGAAACTCGGCTAATGTCTGTCATACTAAATGAGGATAGAGAAAAAAATAATTAAAAAGTACTGTAAGGACGGACTGCTGTTTTAATGCTTTCATTAGTTATTAGACTAGTAAATAAAAAAAACCTAAGCACAGATTGTATGGTAAACATAGTGTGTGTGTGTGTTTCGGGTTGTGAAAGGTAAGCCTATTACAACCTGCTTGAGATTACTGCTGTAGTAATGTATGTGTATATATTGACGCATAAGAACAGCCGTGGCCTGGTGGTTAAAAAACTGGGCTTGTGATCAGAAAGTTGTCGGTTCGATTCCGAGAGTCGGCAGGTCACGACTGAAGTACTAATGACCCCTAATTTCTCCCCGGGCACTGAGAATGTGTGCTTGCTGCTGCCGGCCTCTAGTGTGTAAATAGATGTTTCACTGCATGAAATGGGCTTAATGTAAAGTAATAATAATTCCTATGTGTGTAAAAATATCTGTCTGTCTGTCTATATAAAGAGAAAGCGAGAGAGAGACAGATAGTGTTGTCAAATAGAAATTCATTTGTGAATATAACTGTTTCCATCTGGTTGAAATCAACCCTGTGTTTCTCTCTCTACCTAACACTCTCTCTCTCCTTTCTCCCTCTCTCCCAGTAATCCCATGCAATATGGTCCAACATCTGCCTCCACATATGATGCCTGACCCTCGCTATTGACCCCCTTTATACACATCTCATACGGCTGCTCACAAATTCGGCTTCCTCTTTCTCATCTTCCTCGGGACTGATTAAATGACAAGTGTTCCCGAGTACCAGCATGAATGCTGGACCCTGAATGCAGTTTGAGATTATTCTGACTGGTCGCTTTAATAAATCATTTCAAATATTAGCCAAAGGGAGGCGCACTTGTCAGTGTACTCCTAATGCTGGCACTTCAGGCCAGATACATAAACATTAACAATATTCAAAACACTATAATGAATAACCATATTGTAATCCAAGAAAATTTTAATATAAAAAACCTTGTTTGAAATGTCTTGCTTAATATTTGAAGACATTTGGGGACGGTTTATCTTAACATAAAAAAAATTTAATAAAATTAAATGACCCATTCGGGATCAGAAGAACCCAATTAGCCCAAAACAAACAACAAACACAACAATGTCCTCATTTAAAGGCAATAAATCTATCTTACTGTGTAATAAAATAAACAACTGCAACAAGGTACAAAACTTGATTTCATTCTGTAAACATGAGGTTACTAAAACAAAACTGCAAACAATGTAAGGTGTTTATTTCTAGCCATAAACAAGAAAAAACAATAGTGCTATTATTATTATAAGTAGCTGATATTGTGAAAAATACAATATTTGCCTCTGAAATGCAAAATGCCAGAGTCAATTTTTAAAAAATAACTATCATGGTGAAAAGGACAAAAATGACACATCCATACATGAGGAGACCACAGGGTCTTGAGGTTGTGGCCAACTAGTTTGCGCCACTGTGACTCCTAAATAAGGGAACACCAAAGTGACCAAATTGAAAGCTACCTGAACATGTGTGTGCTCGCCTCCTCACTACTGTAATCATAACACCTATATAGGAAATCTCTTTATCTTAGGTTCAGAGGCCTGTAGTTATGTTGCTTGACTTTATGCCAACAATGATCAAGATAAAATTAGTAATCAGCTTCAAGATAACTTATCGTGGTTTTCATGTTAGCAAACACATAAATAAAACTGCCCCCTTCCCCCAAACACACCCACAGAGCATGTTGTTTCTGGCTTATCTCTTTAGGTTCAGATAGAGTTCAGGTAGGATTCAGAGGTCGTCTTCAGTGTTCAGTGCATGGGTCAAATACAGTTCACACTGGTGAGCTTTTAGTTCCCAGTGAGTTCAGACTTATCATCGATAAAACATTTATTATTACTTGTTGTAAAAATTGCCCCATAGATTGATGTCAAGCATTTCTTTAATCTAGTTCATGCCATTTTTCAGATATTATACATCTAAAAATTGTTGTAAGTGTATTTATTTAGCAAAATGGTCCACTGATTTAAAATCGTATTATTATTAATATTATTATAATATACATTTTCAATAGTAAGAGCATTCTTCCGGCTGCTCGCGTTAGGAGTCTGTATTATTGATTCGGCATGGCTTTAACACCGGATGTCATTTCTGATGCGACCTGGACTTAAGTTTCACACTACAATGCACTGGGCTGGCGCTTAAAGGTGAATAGTCCTGTTTCCCTGTGCTGGTGTGCTATGAGAAATTCCCTTATTGCTCCACATGGGCACAAATTTCTAGTAATAAATAAATGATTTATTTGTTTTGTTTCTATTGTCTTTTCACTAACTTCATCTTGAAAGTTGAATATGCTAATATAGTTCTACCTCCCAGAGACATGCATAAGTCAGACTGAGTTTTTACTGTGTGTGTGGCACCTGGTACCTGGTCTTTTTAACTGGTTAACACGGAATGCCCCACAAGCTAACCGTAAATATCACATTGCATTGACTTAAATGAAATAGTAAGCTGGCCAGCACCTACTTGCTACAGGCTGGACACAGGCGACGACTGTGAATAAAATGCTTGTGCTCATTAGCTTTGAAAGGTGGCGTACGTGTTAAAACGGTGGGAGTAAATATGTGCATGTGTATGCGCGCAGGTGAAAAAGCACTATTAATTTGCACCCAAATGGTTGTCTGTGTGCAGCTGTGTTTTGCTAATGGAGGCTAACCCGGGCACCGAGGTTAATGCATCTCTAACGGCCAGCCTCTTAACCTGAGGACCAGAGGCTAGCGGTGGCCAGAAAACACTAGCACAGAACAGCCTGGAGGACGGATAAAGATAAACAAACACCCAATACCGAACAAACACACATGTGCTAATACACACATGTGCACACTAAGAAGAACAGCAGATGTGAGCTGTTTTTCTCCCTAAAATGGGGAGATTAATGGCGTGCTCACGGACAAAACAAGACCTCTCCTTAGGCCTGATACAAAGGGAGGGTTCGAACAGAAAAGAGAGGAAGGACTGAGACAGTCTGTGAGATAGACAGAAAGAGAATGTGTGTTTACCACTGGGTGCAGGACAGGAGAGCTTCATCATGGCCTGTTCTTAACACTCCCTCTGTTCCCCGTTCTGTTTTATTCAAATGCTGTGTTCTTTTTGTTTGCTTTAAAATCAGAGCTCCTTCTGTCCTCACTTCTACCCCCCCCCCCCTCACTACCACCACCCACCCTAAAAGAAGGGAGAGAGTTTCTATGGTCCCCTTTTTCCACTTAGAACAATATCATCACCCCCAGTGCCAGGCCTGCATTCTCCCTCTCAGGGGCTCAGCGCCACACAAAGACGTAGTGCTATGGCAACCCATAGTTGGCATGATGTAAAGAACCGGGCAGAACAGTAGGCATTGTCATTCACCGTTTCAGGACCCCTGAAAACAAAAGTGCTGAGTTTGAGAGGTTGGGAAACGGGAGGCTCTCAGCTGTACCAAACGTTCCTAAACGAAGTGATCAAACACCTGTTTCTACAAAACTACACCGACTCCATATCTGGTGTCACATGGTCATTAATAAAAGGCTTCACAACACGGCTAATAATAGTTTTGCTTGAAATAAACACAAAGTCTTGACCAGTCCATTTCTAAGAAAGGAATGCAGCTATTCACTTATTTCGTCGGCATCGATCTGAGCTGCATTCTGAGCTCGTCTGTTAGAATCGGACCATACAGGCCTGTCGCCACTTTACCAACCTTCCATTATTGGAACAATTTTGTCAGACACTGACCACTGCTGACTGGGAAGATACCACAAAAGCCACCAAGCAGTCTTCTGGCTAACATTTTCTTCTACTTTGAACAAGATGAAATGTTCCCTTACTGCCTAAGATATCCCGTCCACTAACAGGAGCTGTAAGGCACAATAATGTCCTTTACAATGTGCTAAAAGACATTACATGTCCGAGCCCAAATGTAAATTGACATTAAACGTGTCAACAGTTATAATTATTAAAGCTATCCATTATTATTAAGATTTGTATTTTATGAAACATCAACAAAGATTTGGGATATTTTTATTATGGACAAAAAAGCCTAATAGGACATTGTTCTAACAACACTCCTGCTTTAATTACATTGTTTTGGACCACGTGTACATACAACAAATTATTAAGAGTCTAACAAATAGGATTTAAGTCTTTATAAGGTGTAAGATTGAAGTATACACAAATCTTACCTGGAGCTGTAGAGGTCCAAGGCCCGGTGTTGCAGCTGCAGCAGCTGCCATGGTGGTGGGGATCAGCTGGAGAGGGTATGGGTCATCTAAAAAAAGAATGGCATATCGGAAATTGTTAAAATAATTTTATTACTTTGAAGGCTTAACAGAACATATAAGGTTTCATAAACAAGTAAAATCTATTTAAAATAAGTATTGGTGTAACTGTTGTGTACCCAAGATTGTCATTTTTCCTTTTGGCATAATTTTGTCTTTTTTATCTTGTTTTTTTCTCTCTCAAATGTGTTAGAAGTGGGTACACTACTGCTTGCGCTTTCTCTACTACAGGCGCTGCTTCAACTGTAGCTTACCTGATCAACAGCACAGTCGAGATTCAAATTGAGGTGTTGAGAATCTATGCGCTGGTGTGATAGAGACTACAACCTATTTGTATCTCCTCCATTCATCATTTCTCAACCCAAACCCCCTTTCCATTAATCTCCTCCAGCGGACCCAGTACCCCTTCAGTATTCTTTTGTCTCTCCTCATGATTGGTAAAGCCCTACATTGTGCTCTCACCCCACTGTCTAATGAAAATGTGATAAAAGGACTAAAAGCACAGACGTTAATAAGAAAACGTCCGGTGATTAACAAAGGGATGTTGGTGCTTTCCTCTCGGCTCAAGGTTCACCAAGCGCAATGAAATTAGGGCCTTACTAGCGTTTATCGACAGACAGGCCTTTTCGAATTCTAAAGCAGGGGGGAAAGGTCAGTACTGGTCAGTACTGGTAAAGGTGGAGAGTAAGACCAAGCCTTTTTGAGTATCTTTGAGCAAGAGTCTTGGCTGATGCAGTATCTGAGCTTTTGCACGGCTGTTCTAAGAAAACCAGCACATGTTACATTTGTTTGGATGTTCAACTCTGGATAGCTTGTGATTTCCTCTCTGGCCTAGACTTGTGTCGGTCTCTAAACTGTCTCTAAAAAAACTAAGAAAAAAGGATGTAGCACCCTGCCTCCTTAAGCAATAAACCAGAAGCCTCATCCCATTATCCAAAAAAACATTTTTTCCCATGCAACTTGTCTCCGGACTAAAAAACAGCCCCAGAAAACAGACTAGAAAGAGCTTTGGACTTCATTCAAGGATGTATTCTGGGGAGATGGTGTGTTTTTGCTCTCTCTCCTTGTCCTCCGATCTCAGTCCCTAAACAAACCAAAGTATTCCAGCTATTTAATTTCTCTCCTGGGGACAGCTGTAACAAAAGAGCAAAGAAAAGGATGGAAAAAAAAGAAAAAAAAGGCAAACATGTTGCTGTTGGCGTGGAGGCTGTGACTCGGCCATCCCGCTCTGGGAAAGGCTAGGGAAAGAGGGTCCCCCCCCCCTCTGGACCTTGCCCACGCCAGGGGGACTTGATCCTACTTGCCGATCCTGCTTTGTTTCAGACGGGCTTTGAAAAGCACATGCGTAATTGAAAAAAGTTGGGCAGTCTGCGACGTTACGGCTAGTGGTAATTAAAACGAGGGGTGCAAGGGAAGTGTGTGTGCGGCGGGGAGAGAGACTTGTTTGGGAAACTGTGAAGTGCGGTGGGCGGAGCTGGAGCCGAGGACCGTTCCCGTCTGAGCAGGGAGGTGTGGGTGTGTGTGTGTGCAGGGCCTCCGTGAGGCGTGTTTGGATAGGCATCCTGGCGGCGCTTCGTGTTAATGTGTGACAACCTGGGGCAGGTCACTCTCTCCACGTTCAGCAGGCTTGCTGCTGGCATTCAGCGTACTCGCCTCTCGCGGTAAACAACACATTGCTTCACAGTTGGACTGCTATGGCCAAAAAAAAGCAAAACCCTAGAGGGAAGTTTTCCACATTCTTTTTCTTTCTCCTCTGACTAGTCACACTTAAGGAGAACAGAGACACAAAAGCTTAGAAATTACAGACTGTCAAGTGGAGAAGAGGAACAGACCTCCCTGATCAGAAGGCATTGGAACGATCTTAAACATGTTCCCCTAATGGCCTCAGCAATCTGGTTACACAGACCTACTACTATTATCATTGGAAGTCTCATTAGCCAAGTGAAGATTTTGGATGTTTGGATACACAATTGCAACCAATTCTATAAGCAGCAGCACTTGAAGAACAATTCAAAGGAAACTCGGAATCAATTTGTTTAAAAAAATGTCAAGAGAATTAACAAAATAACAAAATGCTTCCTATTGAAGCGGGCTCATTTGATCGCAGCAACAAGGTCATGTGTTCGGCCCCAGTGTAGGACGGTTCAGAGTTAAAATGTTCTCCCTGTGTCAGTGTGGGTTTCCTTCAGGAGCTCCGGTTGCCTCCCACAATCCGAAGCAAAAAGAAATGCAGTCAGATTATCTATAGACCCCAAACTTCATTATAGTTGGAGTGTATAGTGTGTTATACCTGTGATGGACACACTGGGCAAATACACTAAACACCCGAACAGGTCCCCAGTCAGTTGCAGGATACAAACACAAACACATACGAACATAAACACACACAGACAGACAGGACAATTCCAATATTACTAAGTAAGCTCACTTCGGATGGTGTGACAAAACTGAAGTGTCTGGAAGAAACCCACGTAGACATGTAGAGAACATACAAACTCCAGACAATAGTTTTGCCCAGAGATTTTGGAGATGCATGTCAGACTACGCAAAAGCTCAGCAAAAGAGGATTTTTATCGATATGACTCTGAACCTCGAAAGTACTTTCAAGCTGGTGCATTTTAAGTACTTGAGCAATCAGTTTGTTTACGTTTCTCCCAATCAGTTCCCTGATTTCCCACTGAAAGTTAAACCTTGCTGTCACTCTGTTCTCATGCGGTGATGTTAGCTTATACTCTGGTTACACTCCATAGACATGATGCATTCTGTGTAAAACGTGATGATTTATGAGGTTTGGTGCGGAGACACTCACTGCAGCCTGGTTTGTAGTTGAATCCTGGAGGCAGGAGGAATCCTTGCTGGGCAGCAGCTGCCGCCAGGGTCCTCTGGTCTGGAGGGAAAACGGGAATCATCAACGGTGGCAGCTGACCCTGGACCTGCTGAAGAGGAAATAGGAAAGAGAAAGCAAGAGAGAGAGAAATAGAAGTCGGTATGTTGGCCAGTGCTGAGACTTGTATGACAAACTAACACACACACAATACACACACGATACACAGCCACTTCTGCACCTGTCCCCCGACAAGAAGAGCAGAAACGACACCCTGTCACTGCCAAAACCACCATGTCACATGGAGTGGCTCCTAAAAAAACACTCCTGTAACATCTGGGCCCACTGTGCTCGGCAAGGTGCCATGCCTCTTCAATAGATTTCCAGGATAAAAAAAAAAACGAAACAAAAAAACAAGAAAGCTAGGGAAAGAAAAAAAAGCACACTCGTGCATAGCAAACACGTAGCCAGCGACTCTGGCAAGAAATGAGTCTGAAGCACACGGGTGCGGGGAAAAAGAGGACAGATGGTTCTACTGATGAGAGCACTGCCAGGAAAACACAAAGCCTCCAGAAGTGACATCAGTGACTGTGCGAATGTGAGCATGCCGGGTCTGCTCGCAGACAGAGTCGAGGCGAGGTGAAGAGAGGAATGGGGCTGCATTCTGTGCTTCTGATTGGAACTCTTGGAAGGGGTTGTGTTTTGTCTCCAGAGTTCAGCGGTAAAGCTTTAGCTTGACCACGGTTAAGTGGTTAAAACGTGTAAAGTTGGATGGGTGGCAGAACTCTCTCTCTTTCTCTACCTCTCTCTCTGTCTCATTGCTATAATCTCACAGTCCCACCACAGCGTCTGGGGCCGCTTGCCTTCTCACCACACCATAATTACCCTTCCATTTCGGTGAACCACAAAGCGGCGGGGACTCCCACTCCCAGATCAGTCACTTGTGCCACGTCCCCCCCCCCAAACACATTCCGCTGGGCCCCCTGCAAGCAAGAAAACACAAACGCTAGAGTACTGTTCTGCTTTTCAGTCCCTTAATTGGACATATGCTCCTCTGGTGCTGCCTGTATCTCGGCATGCCACTACAATCTTGTGGCATCTCTGTGGTCATGTTAGATCAACTTAGCGTACTGACAATGATGTGCGTGTAAAACATCGGTGCGTTCACTCCTGGGGTTTCCTAGTGAAATTAAAAAGGCATAACCAGAATGAACTAGGATGCAAAGTGGCCGGAGTTGGTACAGGAACGGAACAGAATGTGGGTTACAGTGTGGATGCTGTGCATGGATCAACATTTCAGCTGATGAAAAACAGCCGATTGGTTTTTGGTGAACAGGGTCAGTGTAACACCACTAAATGTTCCATAGTGAACTACAGCTCCATAATGGCCTTGCCAGTACACAATCAGAGTTTCTTCAGACTTTCAAAGCCTCTTGAGTCCCTGGATCCTCATATGTGGACATTACATTTTTGTTTCTTTGTACCATAATAATTCATTTTTTTAATCAAATTGCATTTTTCAGGCCATTGATGTCTTAAGGTACTGAGTTACAGATCACCAGTTTAAGCCCAATACCACTAAGTTTCCCCTAATTTGACTAATAATATTGGCACTATTGTATAGTCACGTTTGAAAGGGTACAGTTGCTTAGTGGTTAGCACGGTTGCCTCACAGCAAGAATTTCAATTCCCAAGTTGGCCTGGGAGCTTTTTGTGTGGAGCATGTTCTCCCCGTGGCTGCGTCGGTTTACTCTGGATTCTCCGGTTTCCTCCTAAAGTCCAAAATCATGTTGATTGGAGATGTGAAATTGTCTAGTAGTTACACCTTTGTAGGTAGTGGTAAACAGAACACCCAAGTGTTTTAAAAAAGAGTCAGGCTTAGGTTTTGAAATAACGATTATTTAAACAGTTTGATTGTTTGCATTGATTTTGTTTTAGTATCCTTATGTTTACAGGGTTTGTACCAAATTCGCTTTTTTTACTTTTGTATGTGCTGAGCAGGTATGGATGCATCACATTTGGCAGCCCCTCACCCTCACTAGCTGTAGACCAAAGGGTCGCCAAACAGTAGTAGTCCGTGTACTAGCAGCAAAATATAAAATGCAGTATTTTTTTGCTTTGTCAGACACGACCAATTGTGTCTTCCAACTAGGCTGCTCCCTGTGGTGGTGGCCTGGCCTAGTTGGGAGCATCCAGTTTTTTATCCCACAAAAGTCATTACAATACAGGCACAGCCGGTACAGATCATACTGTGTACACCTATTTCAGTGTACATGTGACTGTGTTAAGTGTGTTAACATCACAGGCTAGTGCTCTAGCTACAGGTCTGTGGAGAGCTTGTTGCTACAGGCAATCAATCCTGACTAAAACAAAGCAGGAAATGAGGTCGAGGATAAGATGGATAAGGCAGACGAAGCTGAGAGGGAACAATGTGCTCTAGCCTGAAGGGATCTGATGGCGGGCCGGTAAGCTGCTTTAGCGAGATCGCCTCAACAGCTGGTCTACAGACACGGTCGTCCGTAGCCCACGAGGAACCGAGGACAGATATACACACGGCCACATAAACACACACTTTATACATGTGGTCAGACAGTTCGTTTGCTTTTGTGTGGTCAAATCCTTCTACCGCTCTCATGGCCTCGTCTCTGTTTCTCATTGTGAGCGTTTAGCCTTTGCCTCTTGAAAATTGCAGAACATTCCGGAATACTACAGAGAATAGAAACGGGCTGGATGAAGGGTTCCAGCTAATCCTGCACTTCAGCAGCTGGCTATTGCTTTCCATATTGCCTCGTTCTCTCTCTCTCTCGCACAAACACAGAAGGAATCCTTGTTGAAAGGTTCATTTAAAACAATAACGTTTTAGCCCCTGCCTTATAGAGAAAAGTCTATATATTATAATTAAAACTACATATTCGTTTTGATGTTTTTGAAAATACAGCAACCAAATTCTGGAATCACACCATTTACAGATATAAAATTTCATTGGCCATGCATTTCACTTTGCGGATGTTCGGATGGGATATTTTTTGAGCATGCTAGCACATCATGGCTCAAATCTCAATCTCTTGACTTCACACTTACACATACATGACTGAGGGAAAGAGAGCCAAACTTCTCAGTGCTGCTGTTAAAGCAGCCTCTGCTGGCTGGTGCATTGCACTGCGGTAATATAAAAGATCAGTATGTGACTCCATATACGATAGCGGTTTCTCTAAGAAGTGCTAGCAACCCTATTAGTAACCCTGAACAGACTGCATTTCCACACCTCAATGCTACTACCTCTATATTTTAAAGTGAGTATGATGCCATCTGGAAGACTACATGATCACTATCTCGCACTTCACTGAACAGCTTTCCAAACTATATATGTTAAATTTTGGGGCATATGGGCGCCAAGGTGGAGCATCATGTTCTGCTAACACAACAATGATTGTACAAAAATAAAACCAGATTAATTCATTATTCGTTCCAATCATTTTACAAGGCTTCATAGAGGGAAGGCATGAACTGGTGATTAGAGAACTGGGCTTCTCTTTGGAAGGTTGCCGGTTCAATTCTGAGAGTCAATGGGTCATGGCTGAAGTGCCCTTTAGCAAGGCACCTAACACCTAACTGCTCCTCGGTCATCGTGGCTAGGGCTACCCATTGCGAAGGGTGTTTAATGCTGCTCCCTAGTTCACTGCAGGAATTTGATTAAATGTGTCGAGAAACATAGTAATCATTTTATAATCTGAATAATGATGAGGAGTTATAATGAGTCCATTCAAAAGGAACTCTGGACGACTGATCAATGGCACAAAACTTATAGACTCTCACACAAAGCCAACTGAACAACCCTGAGCCACCAAAGTGTAAGGCTACTAATCAAGATAACGACAAAAAATATAAACAGTTCAGAGAACAACATGAGAGAAGCCTTCAATAAGAGTAAAAGAAAAGCAAGGCAAAGCAAAGCAAGTAAAAATGTAAAAAAAAGAAAATAAAAAAAAAGAAATCAGGGGAAAAGTGAAAAGTTGGCAGCCAACTGACTTCAAGTCTCTCGCCAGGCGGCACAGCTTGAACTTAAAGCTTTTCGAACATAATGAAGATGTGCCGATAATTAACATATGTAGTGTGAACAGGTTTGTTGGCAGAGGAGTGAGAAAAAAACTCCAAGGTAAAGTTATTATTAGGGAGTAATTAGCTCTATGAAGTAAATGAGTGGAACAATAGCTGCCAGCATTGACAATATGGCACGCATCTTAGCGAGCGAAGGAGTACAGTGGCGGAAAGAGTGGGTCCCACAGCTAAAATGTGTTTCCAGCCATATGCTCCAGCAATTAAAGCCGAGCCTCCGTGACCCTGTGCTGAAGAGGCGAAATTTAGCCGTATAACCAATAATTAATTTGTGTAGTGCCGGAGCATGGCTAGCACTCTGTGTTAGCGAGTCGCTTGTCTGTGCAAATCATTAAGTTCTAACAGAGAAAAAAAAACTTTTGCTTTAACTTCCTTTCGGTCTTCACTTGATAGCAAAGAAAAAAGAATGAGTTTCCTCATTTCAGTTCATTGTGGCCATTAGAGAAAGCAGAACCTTAAATAGGACTTCTGATCAGAAGGTTCAGGGTTCAAATGAAACCACTCCCAAGCTTCCACTGCCAAGACCTTGGGCAAAGTCTTATAACCTTGCTTAGATTGTAATCTTCACACATTAAGATTTTAACATGTATAACACACTTTGGTTACATTCATGACGAAACAAGTTTTTACAGACTGTTCCACCTAGGAATTGAACCCAGGATCTTGCTGTGAGGTCACAATGCTACCGAAAAGGACACCTTCGTCTGACAAACAAAGCAGATTTTTATTATTGTATTATTAAGATCTTTAATGTGTATGATCGAGTCCAAGATCAATGAGCAGAGACTGGTGATTGAACTATAAGAGATCCATGAGGGTTTATTTCCAACAAGTCTAGGGTGTGGTCAATTTCCACCTAACTTTATTTTACAGACACCCCTCCCCTTAAAAGTTTACACATTTTGTGTATTGTCACTAAAGGACAGCTTTGCCTTGCTTTACCACTAACACACCCCCGTTGTCAATCCCAATATCCTCTCTGTTTCTAAGTACTGTTCCGTTTCTCAAATGGACAGGCCTTTATTTTTCTGTGAGCCAAGGGCACCTTTGGCTGATTAGCAGCTAATGAAATTGAGTGGCGGGCCTGCGCCGGTGCTGCCTGTCTTTTATAAGCCCTCCATTAGGCGGGAGTGCAGGCGGTACGTCAGCCAGCAGCCGTAGGTGGGCATAGCACGGTGCCCATCTGCTCCCCTGCCTGCGTGTCCTTCTTCAAATAGCTCCCATTAGCTGACGAGCCGTCGCAGAGGAGACTACAGCGTCCCTCGACTAGCGGCAGGTAAAGAGTGCAGAGAGTCTCGACCAGAGTAATTAGACTGGGATGCTGATTAGAAAAGGAAAGCTCCAAGCTTTATCTGTTAGCAAACTTTTTTATTTCGATAGGACCTTATCTGTGACACATTGCTCTGAAGTGAGGCTGAATCAATCAGGCAAGGTTTTTTTGTTTGTTGCTATTTTGGTCACAATGCCGTGTTCTCATGAACCAAGTCTGTGTGACTGCTGTAATTTTCAGCCATTATGGCTTTGCTAAGAAGTTGTCTCTCTGAGGCAGATGGGACTGATAAACATGTTTACATACTGACAAGTAGAAACGCTCTCTCAATTCCGGGAAACAATAGAAGTTACTCTGAACATCGACACAGACTAGTGCTTGCTAATTTTTAACGATGCAAATAACTAGTTTTCAGGCTTGAAGGATTCGAGATTTCTTCCTAATACAAAAGAATTTGTATAAACATAAACATCCAATCAAAGCTTTTTCTGCATATCCCAACATATACGAAAGCGAGGAGTTAGAGAAACAGGGTTCAGGGTGTTGATCACGGGTCCAACACAGCACAACGAGTTTAGCACAGCTAAGAACTAAGATCTTAGAGCTTAATCAATCAGCGTCATTTAAAAATGTTTTAAACCTCAAAATAAAACATATCACTACGTCTTTTTCCAAGCAGAAAATTTAAAAGAAAAAATGCCTTTAGCCTTTGTCCCCTTTAGATTGCGAGGTTGGCTAATAGGTGACGCCACATGTCATCGATTTGGCAGTTTTTACTCCGGAAGCTCTTGGGACTGGCACTACAATGCACGGGTCTGTGCATCCTAGTGGATAGAGTCACACCCAGTTATGAGGCACTACTGGTGTGCAGTGCAAAATCTCACTTCTCCACCTGCGTGCACCATGGTAGTTGTAATAAATGAATGATGACATCAATAGTAAAACAAATGTATATGTTTAATGTATTTATTGTTTCCCATATTGTCATCAGGTCTAAGGTGGAGTAGTGGGATCTTCAATTGCACACCAGCATTGGAGTCTGAACTTCCTGGATTTGAATCTTGCCGTTGCTGGTTAGCTGGGATGGACATGGAAGTTGTTAATTCACAACATAAGTAAACACATTAACTATAGTAACCATAACAACTGTCAGATACTGTGTTCAGTTTTATTAGCTGACCACTGAGATCCAAGTTCAAATCTACACAGACGTGATTGGCTGAGGGTTTAGAAAGGAAACTTCTGCCTTATGTTTAGTGTTAATAGAATGATGTTAAGAATGACGAGATCTTTCTTCTACGATCTGCGAAAAGTAGCTAGCTAAATCTTCAGCTGAGAAAGTTTGGATGGAAAAAAAACAAGCGGCACTTTATGCCTAGCACACGTAGCCTCGGCAAGGAAAAACACAAATGACATTCATTTAGGTGTAATGAGACAAATGAAATAATTACACAGCCGATTGAATTATCTGCTTCTGCACACAGGACCCAGACTAATGCTCATGATGCTGTTGCCTGTGTGCAACTGCGCCTTTATTCCTTTCTTTCTCCATTCTCAGTAACACCCTCCACCTACAGAAAAGAAATCTCTCATGCTTTGAAAGCTAACGGCTCTTTGCTAACTCATTTGGATTTGGTTAGTCCGTGTTTATGGTGGTACACGGCGTGCACAAGTGTCTTCACTGGTCATGTTTTATTAAGTTAGTGAATAGAAACGTAGCTAAACACTAATAGGATTTCAACACTATAAGTTGCCAAATGCGTCTGTAGACTTAAACAAGTTAGGAAAGGATGTAAATGAGTTAGTAGTACTCGGGTGGTGGCAGCTCGATGCTCCTTTGCACAACTTTCTTTTGGACTAAACTCGGATGATGCTGATTAAACTGACCGACCGCTTCGTCGCGGGACGCCTGGTCACTCGCTCGTCTCCCACGCGGCTCATGAAGAGGCTTCATGCCGAGTGAGTGGTGAGAACGGGTGCGGCGGATCCTCTGACACCGGCGCGATTCCCTGTGGAGATGGAGGAGGTGTACTAAGAGAAGCTGCTAATGAGAAAAAAAAGGGTGCGGGCTTGGAGGAAGTGGCGGTTGGAACTAAAAAGCTTTAATGAGATGCATGTAGCGGCAGCCAGCAGCGGTAGTGCTCACCCAAAGGCCTCGCTACTGTGCCTCTTCTTAAGCATGGAAATGTATTATAGAGGGCTGCCGTTTTATGCCCTGCAGTCACTCTTTAGTGTTTGTGCGAGTGTGGATGTGTATGAGCCTCCGGATGCTCGGTAGGGAGCTTTTTATTCATCCTCACCTCCTCACCAAAGCACATCCTCTGCGTACCAGGAGACTGCGCCAAGGGTCCACCAAAAAGTAAAGGAGAAGCTTCAATAGGAATAACGGCGGCAAACGTAAGGTGTGTGAGCGTGTTACCTCGGCCCTGACAGGAGGTGTGGAGTGTCTATGGTGAAGCCTGGAGCGCTTTGACTAGCCACAATTTAGCAAGTTTCCACACAGAGCAAGTCTTTCAAATTCTCAGCAGGAGGTCTGTCATATTTAGCTTCACCGCATGTGGGTTTGGTGCACGGGAACACTTCCCACTGTTCTCTGAGTTCCTCATATTCAAACAGCGCTTAAACACATCCACACTTATCATGGAAGACATATCACTCAACTCACTCGAAAGATATTTCTAGCCTAAAAACATTTGTATTTTAGAAATGACACACATCTCATCAATTTAAATAAATCAAAATATACAGCTGTGGAAAGAAATACAAGACCTCTTTAAGATGATTCATTAATTATGTTTTTTGTAACAATTTGTGGGTGTGTTTGACCAAAATGAGCATATTGTCTCTGTTTATTTCACAGCTGTTAAATTTTCGGTTTGAGATTAATGAGAAACAATTATTTGCTAGTTCCAGACAAGGTACAGTAATCCTTCTTCATTAACAGATTAAGAATTAATCTTAATCTAAGAATTAAGAAAGAATCGTTTTGTCTGTTTTGGTACAGCAGTGTGTAATCTGTTAATCTCACTTGATGGATAATAACCTGAACCTTTTTATGTCAACGTGAAATGTTCCTGGCGGTGTATACGCAGAAGAAAGTGAAAAAAAAAGTAGAAAGATAAAGTGACTCTTCGTTGTTTTCCGGATGCTACAGTGAGCAGTTAAATAGATGCGAGTTCCACAAGCTGAACAGAGACCAATAAAGCAATGTGATTGGCTGCTAACGAGGCTCCTCTGTCTTGTCAGTGTGAGAAACTATTGTTCTGTGGGTCTAAATGTAGAGACGCTTGTTTGGGAAAAGGTTGCAAAGTCATGGGAAAAAGGAGCTTCGTTATTCTGAGGGTCGAGCGGGACTAGAGCACCCGAGCGAATGTGTTTTCAGAGACGCACACACACACACACTTGCAGCTGGTTTAAACACACTCGTGTACACAAATGCTGTCATCAAAATACCCACACACAGTGAATGAATACTGACATGCACGGAAAAAATCTTTTAGTAAAGCAAGAATATCTCTCTCTCTCTCACACACATACACACACACACACTAAACAAAAAATCTTTTTTTGTTCCATTCATAAAATAGTTTTCTGACTTTGGCTTCTGAATGCAGATCTTTTAGTTTAATTTCAAATGTCAGAATATAATGACCACCAGGTTACATCATGGACAGAACCCAAACTGGCAGAGAGTAATTTATTCAGTCCTGGTTGGTAGTCACAGGTATCAGCAGCCATGCCGACTATGGTGCTGGAGGGCGACAATTAGCATGCATGGGTGTACGTGATCAACAATGATAACTTCAAACCCAAATCGGTTGAGTGTATCATCAACATCTTGTTTACCCAGCAAGCTCCAGTGACTTTCTATATGTTGCAACCATAAAAGTGATCATATTACGTATATAATATGATATAATATAATGCGTGTGTTTTAGGTGTTTATTGGCACTGCCAGCTACTGTTAGCTGCTTGGAAAGCACGTGCACACACGCACACTCACACAAACACACACAGATTTAACAACACACCTGGATCTGTTGTTGTAGGAGGTTGATTTTGTGCTGTTGCTGCAGAAGCTGCTGTTGTTGCCGAGCAATCTGAGGAAACAACAAGACATGTTTATAATACTTTGTTACTATATAATACATATAAAACATGTTTATAATACTTTGTATAATACACTCAAATCTAAAAAACAGCTGGTCAGTAGGGCTGTCCGCAAATAATCGATTATTCGTTGGTCGACCGAAAAAATTGCTAGTCGGCCAAATTCCATCGGTCGATTAGTCGAAGGACCAATGGAATTTCGCAAGGACTTGCGTTTCGTCAATTTGAACGGCCTCACAAAGGAAAA
>JAOUQU010000011.1:2976663-2990050 GCA_028566735.1 Ammoglanis amapaensis | reverse complement strand
GACCAATGGAATTTGGCCGACTAGTAATTTTTTCGGTCGACCAACGAATAATCGATTATTTGCGGACAGCCCTAGTCAGAATATGCATTTATTTCATATTTTATTGGCTACACCTAGTCATTGTTATTCAATCACTAACTGTATGGATAATAGACCAATGTGGTAGTGTATGCAGTTCTGATCGGATTAACTCAGTACAATGTGTTAATGCTGGGTGTTGAACAGTCCCAAACAACAGTGCAAAGCCAACATCATGATAAAATATTAAAGTAAGACTTTACGCTAGAAAACATAAGTATTGTACACCTACAGAGAGTTTAGACAACGTGTGTTCTTAAAAAAAGATAATCAATAATTCTAGGTTACTTAAAATGTACGGAATAGGGTTAGCCACAGTTATGTCCAGAAAACAGCATTTCGTCAAAACTAAAAAATAACTGTTCCTCCCATGAGAACCTGAATTATGACCTCACAAGGAAGCACACCACAGTGCAAATAAAAACAACTGCCTCAAAATATATTGGATCACTGATCTGATAAACTGACCATTCACATTTTCTATAAACCTCAAAGAGCCAGTGCATAAAGGTTAAAGGTGATGGTTTGATTTGGTTGAGGCTTGGTGATGTCAGTCGGATGTGTCACTTCCCTTGTGTATCAGTGTGTGGGAACGAAAGGACGTGTATAAAAAGTCAAACAATGAGGGCTTTTTTTCCTACTGATAACAAGCGCTCTGGCAGGGGGGACAATACCTCAACTTTTACCTACACATAAGAACTTAAAGACCAGTTCATCTTGTTCTCTTATTCTTTTTTTCCTCTCAAACTTCAGCTTGTTCAGATCACCAAATAAGCTTGTCTGTTTGGATCAGTTGATTGAGTCAGTAGGGAACTTTTGCTCTCTATGCAGATTTGAGCGTGCCGAATACACAAGTAGCTGTAGCATAAAAAAATCAATCCAAAAGCCAGCGCTTTAGCTAATTAATGCCAGCGCAGAAAGTATCAAGCTAAGAGTCAGTCTCACTTGACACAGTTAAGTGTCCCAAGTGATGTCTGTGCTGATCTTATGTTGTCTGGATAAACAATATAGACTTCTACCATGTGGAGAGCAAGGGATGTGAATTCATTTTCCCAGCACAATATATACACAGGAGCATGAGCACTCACACAACCACGCTCACACACACATGTGCTTGCACACAGACAAGCGACCACAGAAACACAAAGCTGCCTCTGTGTTTTGCCTCTGGATCGGAGGCTGTGGGGCCACCGCGGTTTCCTGGCCAGCCTTTCCACAAAAGCCAAGAACACAGAGTCGAATGTCACTGTCATTTAGCAGCATTTATACACAGAGTTGAAGTCACATGTATACTTGATGTGGGGTGTCTGTGTTTACAGGTTTGTTGATGATCAACATATAGAGCCAACTGCAACTCGTTTGGTTAGACACATTCATACAAAGCCAATGCTTTTAGTCATCTCAAGGGCTGTCTACAAGATTTCCTGTCATTTTTTGGATTTGGCTTATTTACTTCTCTTAGGCTGACTCAGATGGGCCTGACGTCCACGGGCATTTTACCTCTTAGAGTTTCCACACATGCATTCGCACATTAAACAAAAAAGCAGCAATAACATTTTTTCTTGAAGCAACTCCTTCTCTTTTAATATCTAATGATCACTTGTACATGGTATACATCTCCTGGCACATGCATTCTCTAGATTCATGCTGCCAGTAAACAGAATTGTCTGAACGGTGCTTCCTGTCCACTCTAGATCAACAATCTCACAGTTGCTTTGGATTGGCTGGTGCAATCTGACTGACAGCAGACAAAATAGTCATAAATCTTCCACCCAGAGAGAGCAGTAGATTTTCGGACAAAAGAGAAATCATGTTTTTGAATGTTGATTTGCTGTGTGCTAAATTTATGTGCTTGAATATTAAATCTTACATTGATATATATGTTAAAAATCAAGCGATGTGATGCGGTGTGAGAATAGTGATTTTATAACCCTGAAGAAAACGTTTTAAAGCTATTAAATGACTATTGTATCATTTATTTCAAACAATGTTTCTTTTCTTTTAATATGCTTTTGTTAGAATGAAAAGGTTACATCAGTGTGTGAAATTACTTCAATAAGTGAACACAAGAATGCACATGATTAACTAGTCAAAAGAAAGTGGTCGGAATATAGATCAAAAAACTTTATATTATGAAATAGTAAATTAGTATGGCTTTTTACCATTTTTTTACATAATACATTAAAGCTCTGGCATTACAGTCTGTCACATGTACAATGTCTCATGTTAGACAGCAGTTAATAAAAACAACAACAATAATAAGTTTGATTCATATAGTGCCTTTCACAAACCCAAGGACGCAATATTTCACAACTTATATTTATTATTTCATAGCCCTTTGAGAACAGCGAAGGAAATATACATGTTTTAATTGCGACTTAAATAAGGAACGATCTGAGCAGTCACATAAAGAATGAGGCAGAGAATTCCAGAGAGTTAGTGCGGCAACACTGAACAATCTGCCACCCAGCAATTTTAGCTTACATTGTGGTAAAGCCAGAAATCCAGTGGCTGAAGATGTGAGGGTACAGGACGCAGTGTATGGTTGGAAACGTTCACTAAGGTAGGAAGGTTCCAGACCATATAGTGATTTAAAGGTAAGTACAAGATTCTTGTATTTGATACAGGAGAAGACGGTAGACAGTGAAGTTGTTGTAGGAGCTGTGAGATGTGTGCAGAACGTTCTGTAAACGTGAGCCCTATTGATGCTGAGTTCTGTACATACTCAAGATGATTTAGCAGTATGGAAAAAATACCAATCTAAAGACAATTTAAATAATCAAAACAAGAGAAATAAAAAATGGGACAACATTTCAGAATCGGAATCAAGCAATATTTAGATGGAAATATATAAAGGTGGAAAATTGCAGTCATTGTGATAGGTTATACTAGACAATAAATAAAAGTTAATAATACATGTACTCAATCAACAATCTATTTTCCGTTTCTTGACTGAAAAGAAAGGGCAACCGCTAACTTTGTAACTGAATCATTTTAAAGATGTTATTTTACTATGAGGCTAGTGACCAGTGCTAGTTTATTATTTTACTAAAACTGAATAACAAAAATGAGCTTTCTGACTTATCAGAAGAAACAGAACGTAGAAATCAGTGGAAATCATTGTTGAATGTTGTGCAATAAGGCAATGGTTATCTTAAACTATTGATCAATAATTCAGCAATTTAAACTCACTGTTGCCACGTCAATAAATAATTCGAATTATCAACATAAACGTTTCGTCTTTCCTTCACACAATGCCATTACAAACAAAATAAATGTCAAGTTAAATAATGCTCAAAAACCAAATCAGCCTAAATAATCTCGAACTGAATAGCCTGAAATAAAGCGTGACTGGATTGAATGCTTTTTTATTAAGTAGATGGTGAGGTCTGCCTCTGACTTGCTGATCACGGCTCATCCGGTTCCAGAATCATCTGATCAAAAAACTCATGAATTGGCAATCGTTTTGAAAGAAAGTATTTGGATCATTAGATAACATTTGGAAAATACGAATTAAAAAAAAGGATTTACAGTCAAACAGGCTTCATAACACAATGGTGGTAAAAGTCGCAAGAACCTTCTTGTACAAAAAGAATCAAAACCTTATATTTCAGCAAATAAATTGGATGAGAATATGTACGTATAAGCTACAAAAAAAATGATTAAAGCTGTGTTGAATTTTCACATGACTAAAATACAATTAGAATAATTCTATTTATTTAAAATCACCTCTGAATTCTGATACCGCAAATGAGATGGAAGAGCTTTACACAGTCAACTTGGCAAACGTGTAGCTAACAACCGAGCTTCCACTGCTTCAGTGATGTAATTATTCGTCACAATTGTTATTTTGAGGCACATTCTTGATATCTAGCATATAATTTGTATATGCTATATTTAGTATAATACTATATAACATATTTTTATTTTTTTTGCGTGAGGAGAGTGAGTGTTTAGTGTTCTTTCTTTACACTAAAATGGTACGAAACAGAACTGCTGGGTTAAAGTAGCACCAATGTATTCCTTTAAAAACGGTTACATTTGAGGGAGTTACTAGGCGGCTTTCATTACTGTTTACTGACAGACGAACGGCATTTTTTCATTCTGACACACTCGTTCAAGACCCATAGGCACATCAACAGTGCATACAGTACGTGACAAATTATTATGATGTTCAGGAGCTCACACTGAGTGAAAATGAGCGCTCGGTGACTTTATTAACCTGAATGATTAGTAACATTATGGATATTCATTTGATTAATAGAAAGCTGTCTTGTCATTTATAACATGCCTCGGTGAAACAAGCCATGTACTGTTAAACTGTTAAACAAACACACACACACACACGCATACACACGACACTTTAAATCTCCCCATACAGGCAAACTACTCCCTTTCCTGAAGTACCTGAGTGTACAGAGAGGCTATTGTGCAGCTATGACCACAGGACCAGATACCACACACACACACAAACACACACACACACACAAAGATTCTCTTACACTTTCCAGTCTCATTCTCTACTCTCCCCTCCTTCAAAATGACAAAAACCATTTAGTCAAACAGCTATTGATTTTTATTGCGCTGACCATGATGCAATAGTTGGCTCGGACATCTGACCTATGATCCCTGACCTGCTGTCATATGATTTCTATCATATTACCCCCCCCCCCAACCTCCACGAACTCCCTCCTTTCTTCCAGAGTGTGAGTAAAGGCCGAACTCAAGACAGTTTTAACCTTCTGATCACATCCTAGACCAAAGATCCCCTCCACCCTGTCCATGGACTCCGGGGTCAGCTGACTGGCAGGGGGAAGTGTAGGGCAGCTTTTGGGGAGGAGGGAACAGAGAAGGAGGAGGCAAGGGAAGCTTTTAACATTCTCCTCTGGTATTCTTCAGCCCCTCTTGTAGCCCCCCCACTCCCTTCACCCCAGTATGGAGACATGGTTATCAAGGCTGTGTGAGAAAGCACAATATGGGCCAGACAAAGAAGCCAGTCTGCACTTAATAGCTCACAGTGAATAAGAGAGACAAGAAACGAAAGCAAGAGAGTCCATCATACACTGAGTGTGCACCACACACACACACACACACACACACACGGCTATATTTCATTATGAGTAAACGTATGTATATCTGTATAATATCAGTGCATAATTTTTAAAAATTGTTTCAGTTTTAAACCAGTTTGATCCACAGGTAGTAAAAGTGAGAATGAAAAAGAGTGACAACGAGGTGATAAAACTTCACTAAAAGAGACAAATGGAGCGGTGTTAAAGTCGCTCTGTCTCTGTGGAATGTGACAGTTTGGTCATAGAATCTCCAGCCTGCTTCTCATACAGCATTTCTTTTACATGATAACTTTTATAAATGAATGAGTGACTAAATAAATAAACAATATAACACAGTTACAGCAAAAACAGCAAGAAAATAATAGTAATATTGATATAGAATAATAATGATAATAGCAATGTAATTACTATAAATAGCAACAAACTTATGATTTCCTTATTATTCACTTTATCATTTATATTATTTTATTCCTTAGCCTAAATATACAATTACAAATACAATATCAGATGCCATGAATTGATTATTTATATGAACAGTAAGAATATTTAAAATAACACGGCAAAATTTTGCATTGTAAATAATAATATTAAATAACAACTAAAAAAATTTCTCTGGCTTGAGCAATATACAGTAATAATTATGTAAGAAAGAATTTCAGTACAAATTTTAGTAAATGAATATAATAAGAATAATAAATTATATAAATATAAAATATATTTTTACTACTAAGATGACTACTACTATTACGGTACTATTAATAATAATTACAACAACATTCATTTATAAATTCACTATTAATCTCAAAAGCTTCAGGATTTGACTAGCAGCTTAGAGCAAATTCAAATGTTATTGTCCTGACATCAAGTAAACTGCTGTGCAAACGTACAAATATAGGTCATAATCTCCTGTGTTTACCCTGTTTCTAAACCCCTCTGGTAAATTAAACATTAACCACTGTGACTCTCCGCAGCTAATAATCATGTCATTAAAAGTTGCCAACTTTCAAAATGCGCATAAAGCAAACAGCTAAATTATCGCTAATGACACTGACGAGCAACTGTTTGGAAACACATCAGCGAGTTAACCAGTCGTTGAAGATTGACCGACTCTTTTCTCCTTGGGAATAATTTCTCTATCTTTTCTGAAAACGGCCTGAATGAATGAAAGTGATTAAAAGCTGAGACTTACAGAGCTGCAGCTACAGCCAGCATCAGGACTGACGAGATGGACGCTCATGTACACACACACACGGTGTATGGTACTAAACATACTCATCACACTGAAGAAGCCAGCGCACTACATATCACACCTGCTAAACACCAACACTTCACACACACACACACACACACACACACACACACGTACACATGTGCACGCGCACACACACGTACACACACACACCTCTAACGGAGTGCATTACTTGAAAGCTGCATTCAACCACTTTTCCCCTCTAAGTCATTGTAATCCCTACTTTTATCTGCACACCCTCTGCTTTTCTGTGTAATCCTTTAAATTTTTAATTCCACGTAGCTGTTGTTATCTGTTTCTCTTTTTACCCCCACACATGCTCTCTGGATAAATGATTTATTAAAAACACATTTTACCCGTCATACAAATGTGTTCTTAATTCAGGGATCAACCCGCCGAGTTTATCGCTGAACAAAAGATTAGTTGCATCTGGCACAACATTGCTGCTCTCTAATGCAATAAAAATGTGCAAAAGGGTGTTAAAAAGCAGACAGATTTTTTTTAAAGGGGGAAATTATTTTTAATCTTCTGCATTGCCTTTTTATTAACAGCTTTTTTTGTTAATGAAAAAAAATAAGTAGGCTTTGCGGGGTGGATTTGCAACACTAAAGGACGGGAAAGCTTAAACAGTGGCAAAAGAAATATGATGTTTTAACCTGAGACTAAAAATAAGCATGACACTATATTGTATTCAGGAGTAAAAGTAGAAAAGTAGTTTTTTAGTTTTAAGCTGTTAGTTGTCAAACTTTCTTTATATTGTTAGTGTTACTCAAAACATGATGACTGATGACTGACCAGCCTCTCACACTAGCTAGTGGACTAGTGGACCGGACTGCTAATAATTTGACTACGTTTATCAAATTGACAAAAATATTAAAGCTTATATATTTTTATAAGTGCAGGTCAACAAAGAAACTAGAAGAAGAGGCGTCTGGTAAAACTTAAAACAGGAGGTTAGAAAGAAACTCTTATCTGACGCTATCTTTACTTTTTCCTCTCACACTTACGTCAAGCCAAACATTAATACCCTGATTCATCAGGGTGTTTAGCTAGTGAGCTAAATAAGGATGACACCAAAAATTAAACCTACATTTAAACGCGTCGGGTTAAACTATTCGACTAAACCGACCGAGTTCGTTCCAAACACGACGGATGAGTCGTAGAATACTTTGTACAATAACTGTGTTTTTTGAGGAAGACATGGGTGTAATATTTCGCTCATTTTTATTTACCTCAGCTAGACTAAACACATGACGCGCCGCCGCAACGTCACACACGGAGGAACTTTTCTTTCAGTTCACGGCAGCGTGTTACAACATTTATCAACACAAAGTGTACAAACTACACTCCGAACACACACACACACACACACACCTCCGAGCAACTCTCGTCGGTTCCGTCTGGCCAGAAAGCCCGAGTCTCCGGTGCTTCGGGTCTCCGCCAGCGCACGTGAAAAAGTGTGTGTGCGTGCGCGTGTGTGTGTGCGCGTGCGTGCGTGTGTGACGGCGAGTCCTCGAGCGTTAATGGACGTACCTGTTAAACTCCTGAGGTATCTCAGGCTCAGTGAGCATGCTGGAACAGAGAGAGAGGGCTTCACACACACAACGATCCTTCCACAACTACATACACGTCCTCCGGTCACGAGACCCGACTCCGCTCGCGCACGCAGCCCGGCGTAATGATCGCTCTATAACCTCTCAAACAGCCGAGCCCGTTCTCCCTTACTGCATGTCTGTCCGTCATACACACACACACACACTCTCACACACATACATACATACACACACACACACACACACACACAAACACACACGCGCGCGCACGCTCTCTCTCTCTCTCGCTCACCCAGCAACCTCGCGTTCTATCCCTCCCTCCATTCATCCACCTCCTCCATCTCTCTCCTCCCCTCGCTTTCTCCGAGCGCTTTCCATCAACCCTCAACCCTTAAAGGGCCAGAGGTACATCACGCTCTCTTCCTCACCCGTGTCTGGTCCTCACAACTTCTCCGGTTCTCAGACATGCTGCCTCATTATATTGTTATTCTTGTTAATATTAATTCCCTTTTGCGCTACCACACCAGCACTGAGAGTCTGAACACTCAGGTATTACAGGGATGCGATGGATTGGATTTCTTTTTTTAATACATAGCAAATCAATCCTACGAATTTAACCCAATTTGTGCAGTGAAACACATATTTACACACACTAGTGAACAGTACACTAGGAGGTAATA
Organism: Ammoglanis amapaensis; assembly: GCA_028566735.1. Taxonomy (NCBI): domain Eukaryota; kingdom Metazoa; phylum Chordata; class Actinopteri; order Siluriformes; family Trichomycteridae; genus Ammoglanis; species Ammoglanis amapaensis. The sequence continues at coordinate 2,981,418 of JAOUQU010000011.1, read as the reverse complement.
GTGAGCACACGCAGCACTAGCCATGGAACTCGGAGTTAGGTGTCTTGTAAGAGCACTTCAGTCATGACATGTGGTTAGGGTACTGGGCTAGAACAGCTAAATCAGAAAGTTGTCGGTTCAAGCTCCACAAAACCAAGTTGCCACTGATAGATAAATAGATAGACAGGTAGACGTCTGTCTATTGAACTAGCTAGATACATTTATTTATCATCAATGGGAAATGTCTTTGTAGCAGCAGCGATACACATAACAACAGTACACAATATAAATATAAAATGTATGTTCACTTATGTAAATATGTTGTTTACGTATGAAAGATGTAAGTGCATTTATGGAACGATGTTATTGATGTGTGAACCCTCTTTATCTAGACAGTAGTGAGTCGTTGTGTAGCATTTTTGCAGCTGGCATTAATGATTTCCAGTATCATCTGTTGGACCCCTGAACAAGGCCCTCAATCCTCGATTGTTTAAAAAATGGTGTTTCATTGTAACTGTAATAACATTGTCGTTTTTGTTAAATGCATCAGAAAATTAATATGTAAAAAAAGGTATGGTGCCATCCTAGCTCCTAGTGCATTGTAGTGCCAGTCCCATGTCCATGATAAATAGGGTTGCATCAGGATGGACATATGGCTAAACACCATGCCAAATCAATAACGCCGCTGTGGCAGGAAACAGCAACTTTTAATATCAAAATAGTCTTTTTGCTTCCTTTTCTACTAAATAAAACATAACACAGCTTAGAAACTTTAAAACTTTTTAAAGGGTTATTCATTCATCCATGATCTAGATTTACCACTGCAAAATCCTATTAAGAATCACAGTGGGACACACACTAGGTGAATACACTAAACACCTGAACAGGTCGCCAGTAAATCAAAGAGACTTAAATGGTTAAATGTTATAATATAATAATAATAATACATTTTATTTAAGGGGTGCCTTTCTTGACACTCAAGGTCACCTTACATAGTTTAAACAAAGAAAACACAAAGAGATAAAATAAAACAAGAATAAGAAACATAATTAAAATAAGTACAATATTAAAAAGAAACAGTGCAAGCACAATCACAGACCATAGGCAACTTTAAACAAATGAGTTTTAAGTTTGATTTTAAATTGTGGCAGTGAATCCATGTTGCGAAGATCAGCTGTTATATTTAAAAGACAACAGGAGGCAAGAAAGCAGGTAGCAATAGACCAAATATTCTGCAAAGCCTCTGTCAAATTTTCAATTTTATTTCTATAGCGCTATATATATTTTTCTATATATTTTTCTAATAGACTAATTTTTCTAATCAATAATTGTCTCAAAGCAGCTTTTAATACATTTATTTATGCTTATAATTAAGTACATCCTTGCCCAGAATGTAAGAGCATTTTGTGTATATAAATGTGTTGATGAATGTCATTAAATTGTACATCCACTCACTGAGCTTATTATTAGGTATGTCTAATTTGATATTATACATATACTCATTATTTTTATCATCAGTTACAATTATCATACAGACACAAGAGTGGTAAGGAGACCATTTCTGATTACTGTGTACAATTTGTAGCCCCCTATAAATCTCAAGAGACACTCCCCTGAACAGGGTACCAGATGTTGCAAGGATTTTTATCATCTCAATTTTACGCCATGGGATTGTCCACTTTTGAAGAACTAATATTCTTAGTATAATCACATATATTGTGCAGGGAAAAGAAAATGCATGTAGTTTTTAGTGCACACAGACACTGTGTAATAACAGTGTGTGTTACTAGTAAAGAGACCGTAAAGTTCTTACCTAACACATTTATACCAGACCACTCTACAGTGTGAGTGTTTTGGTAACGATGGTTCACCACATACACATCATGTGGTCTGATGGGGTTCCAACAGGAGATGCTTTGTAACTGATAACAGGTGAAAAAAGTGACGATATGCACAGACCTATTTTTGTTGTAGCTTATAGAATCACTGTATCTACAAACCTTATTGGTGTACCTAATAAAGTGCTCAGTGAGTGTGCTGGCACAAATTTATTAATTAATACATTTCGAAGGCACTTGGCGACGAAATAGCGACAGGTTTTTTGCTAAATTTAGGGATTTTATGAAGAGCAAACTACGCGGCATAAAGACACAAAAACGTTGGGTGCCAAATTATCTCAGCGCAAAGTTACACCGGGGCAGAAGATAAAACTCCAAAAATGTTATTGGCAGCTAAAGCCGAGCCACGTATTCATCAACATTCATTCAACAGCCATGTTTAGTCAGGAGAAAAGAAGCATTGGTTCAGGATACATAATGTAAAAAATTGTAGATAATTAATTTTACTTAATTTTTAATAATGTGAAGCTCTTTAGGAAGTGATTAAATAAGTTTTATTTAAATATTTATTAATACATGTATTCATTAGCATTACAATCATTTATTCATAGAATACATTATTACAATTAAATTGCATTTCATTAAAAATACTTTAAGAACTGCAATTACACACATCATTAGTTGTACATTGTACAGTGCCATGCAAACATATTCATACACCTTGAGGTAAATCTCTAGCCAACCCCTGGGCCAACAGGGCGGGCAATCGGGTCTGTTGTCCCGAGTCTTCTAGAAGTCAAAGAGGCTTATAAATGAGCTCTATTAATTGATGTTGTATTGGTCATGGGGTCATGTGAAAACTTCATGCCCTTCTTTTGTTTTTTCTTTTTATTTGCAATATAAGCTCATAGTGTCAGATTGGATAGTCTGTGAACAGCAATTTTCTGTCCTGCCACAGATTCTTAATGGGATTTAGGTCTGGATTTTTACTATCACAAGAACAAGCTTTAATCAAAACCATACTGTTGTTGTTCTAGCTGTATATTTAGGATCACTGTCTTGCTGGAAGGTAAACCTCCACCACAGCCTCAAGTCTTTTGCAGCCTTTAACAGGTTCAAACAGATTAGCGCCATCCATCTTCCCAGTGACTCGAACCAGCTTCACTTACCACTACCATGTTTTACGGTGATCATGGTGTATTCAGGATGATGCCTGGTTTTAACTTCGGTCTCATCTGATCAGAGCAACTTCAGACTACCACATGTTTGTAAACGGAAGACTTTTTATGGCTTCCTCTCAAAAATTGCTGAAAAAGGCCAGATTTGTGGAGTCTGTGACTGATAAATGTCCTGTGGACAGATTCTCTGACCTGAGCTGTGGATCTTTGGTTTTGGCTGCATCGTTTATCAGTTCTTTTATTAGTAGGGGCTAATAAACTCGGTGTTTATTAGAATGAGTAGTGATGGCTTGGTGGTTAGATAGCAAAAATCTTTAATTGCTCAAAAAACAATTTCGTTATAATTGTAAGTGACTTTAGATAAAGGTGCCTGCTTAATCCTGAAATTAAAAATGTAAACAAAGAGTTTTTTCCTAGCCTGAGCTGACAGCCGAGGTGGACAGTTATGTCTTGGTAGGCCATCTCTCACACAAGGATGAACCCATTTTAATGGGCTTAATAGCTTGCACTGAGAATAGATGACACACTGTTGGACTATTGGAATCCAATTTTATTCATGGTATCAGGGGTCTATATATAAAACATGTCTCGTTTTCTATTCACTTTGCAACTACTTGCTACTTTGTGTTGGTCTATTACACAAAATCCCAATAGAATATGTTTACGTTTGTAGGTGTAACATGTACCTTTGCATGGTACTGTATGCAGTTTGCATATGTGTAAGTAAAACTGGGTGAGCAGGATAAATGTTGTAAATGATCCAAACTGTAACTGTCATTTTACCATCAGTTAGTGTGTTTTACATGCTTATCTGTACATCTTTGCTTTAATATAAGGTGTGTTAGTTAAGCCTTTCATTTGGTCTTATGCAAACGTTTGGACACCCCTGGTCAAATTCCGTTTTTTGTACATTTTCAGTAAATAATAAACTTCCCAACCTCACCTTGTTTTACTTCATGTACAAAAGGTTAAAAGAATTCCCGAAGTGAAATCTGCACAAAAGATTGCCAATACTGTCCACCATATGAATAATTACTTAATCCAAGAAGTTGATGACAAACAAGAATGCATTCAATGTTCCGATTCATCCCAAACGTTGTCTTCAAAAAGCTCCTCTATATCTTCTGGCCATTCCTGTTATTGATCAACACAACTCTCTTTAATTACCTGGGCTTGGCTACTAATTAAATACACTGGCTTATGCATACTAAGACGTAATACCTATAAGATAATTTAATTAACCGGGCTGCATGCTTTTGGGGGTTTCGAGGTCTAAAACCCACACAGACATGGAAGGAACATGTAAACACTACACGGGAAAGAAACAGACTGTCCCATCTGGGGATCGAACCAGGGACCCTTTTGCTATAGGAAGAAGGAGGCTTTGTTCAACTACAATGATGGAGAAACAAGATTAATTTTATAGAATTGATTTGACACACCTGATAACAGTGGGTGTGGCATGAAACATCAGACCTTACCACACCAACCATCCACACAATGCTCAGTGCAGGTTACACTTTGGCCTTAACGCTGTCACTCACCGTTGGAAGTTGGTAGTCGGGCAATGAAAGAAGGAGAGAGCAACAGTGAAAGAAAGAGAGAGAAAGAGAGAGAGAGAGAGCAGCTATTGTTCTGGCCGGTGAAAAGCATGCCTGACAGATTGAAATACAGCAGCAAACCTTTCACACTGAACTTTAAACAGAGTGTCAGTCTTTCTCAACCACAGTACACAGACTCTGTTCAGACACACACACACA
>JAOUQU010000011.1:2944239-2960570 GCA_028566735.1 Ammoglanis amapaensis | reverse complement strand
TCTCAGTGGACGTGATTCTGGATCCTGATACAGCAAATCCTCACCTGATCCTGTCTGATGATGGAAAACAAGTTACATGTGGAGATAAAGAACAGGATCGTCCTGATAATCCAGAGAGATTTGATTTATGTGTCTGTGTGCTGGGAACAGTGGGATTCTCTTCAGGGAGATTTTATTATGAGGTTCAGGTTAAAGGTAAAACTGAGTGGACTTTAGGAGTCACCAGAGAGTCCAGTAACAGGAAGGGAGGGATCACAACAAGTCCCGAAGGTGGATATTGGACTGTGTGTCTGAGAAATAAAACTGAATATATGGCTCTGGATTTTCCTCGTGTCCTCCTCTCATTGAAATCGGCTCCTCAGAAGTTGGGAGTGTTTGTGGATTATGAGGAAGGTTTGGTCTCCTTCTATGATGTTGAGAATGAGTCTCATATTTATTCTTTCACTGGTCAGTCTTTCACTCAGAAACTTTATCCAGAATTGAGTCCTGGTCTCAATGATGGAGGTGAAAATTCTGCACCACTGATCATGTGGTCTGTTAGTACATTTTCATTTTAACATGTGAATGTTATGCAATCTTTCTTACCCTAACCCTAGCCCTAACCCTATTTGATATGTGTTAAGTTGTTTGATATATTCTAAGTCCAGTTTCAAGGTCACCCACTATTCTGATGCCAACCATGCTGCCAGCTGTTCTTTGTTATTCCAAACCCAGTTCCAAATTCATTTAGTGTTTGTTACAGTGTGATTAAAACTTTAAGTTTCTTGTTTGAGTTTGTGTGTTTGTGGTGTGCTGTTTTATGGTTATGAAAATCCCCAATCCTAACACACTTAAGATTGTAGATATTGAATAAAAAATTGCATATTTTTTTTAAATTCATGTTTTCACTAGTTGAAGGTGAACTGGGTTTGATCTTCAGGTGGGGTGGCCTGGGTTCTAGCACCTGGTAATTGACTGGAATTTGTCTTTAGCTTGGGGCCTGGAGGAGGATTGTTGCTGATTAGTTTCAGCTGATCCTCAAATTAGACATATGCCACCTCATAAACAGTCCGGGTTTGTGAATTGCTTCATGGGTTTGTCATTAGTGATTGTCATCCACGGCTATGTGGGTCTGTGAATGCCTCACGTTGAGGGATGCTAGTTTGGGTGTTTGTGTCTTTGTGTGTATTCAAGCATGTGAGAGCTTTGCATCTTCAAGCACTCTTAGTTCTCGCCACAGGTAACCCCTATACATGCCGATGCTGTCACGCTGCTGGATTCTCTCGCCTTTACCAGTGACTTTACGTTGGCTGACCCTGCGCTCTGACCCCAACATCCAGACAAGTTGGGATATGCAAAGAGAAACATTTTGTTGTACTGTACATCTGTATATGTGTAATGACAAATACAATTGAATTTATTTTTTTTATATTTAAAGACATTCGGTTTTAACAGCAGCTGTGCATATATAGATGTGCACCTGGCTGTGTGCGAATTAGCACTGTGATTATTTACAGTTTAAACCTTTAATTGTTGCCTGAGTAAAACAAAGAAGCTGATGTTGTTTGTTGACATTACTTCCATTGCTTTCATATAGTCGGCTTGGACGCACTCACGGGCCGTGTCCTAAATTCTTACTTATGAACCATTCGGCACTTGTGGGGTATTGGACCACGGGGCACAATTAAGGACGAGTCCTTTGAGTTTGATTCTAACTCCATTCTGCCAAATCACATAAATCTTGACCACTCTTTCATTTCTAATCGCTCACGATGTTAATTTAACCTGTTTTTATTGTTCTTTCTCATCCTTTACAAATGTTCGAGTTATTGCAGGACTTTGTAATTATCTTTAATACCGCTTCTTCATTCTGTTCATCTGGAGTAGTTAGGTAAGATTTCTCAGGTGTTAACCCCACACACATACACACACTCACACACACATCCACTTTGGGAGTATTATCATAAATACAGCACATTAACACTTGTTCCTCCCTGTCAGCATATGAAGTAAGACTGCAGGTGCCCCGTCGAGCCTTCGCCCCCACACTAATTAAGCAGCGGTAATTAGGCCTGGGATAGTCTCTCCTGTGCCTACTCAGCTCTGAAGAACAGAACAGGGACGAGTCAGGTGCAGCCTCTTATTACTGACTACAGAGGCCTGACCGTTGAAATTGTACTCTGCTGAAGAATGTGTGTCGGCAGACACTTCAGGACTAAAACAAAAAGGAGTTAAAACTTCATCCTACTATAAAGACATCAGACTTCTAGCTGTACCCACTCATGTAGCGTGGTGGTCTGTGCTTGTGTCGCTTCTAAAGGATGAAATGATTTGTTATTGTCGATAATCGAATTCTGAATTCTGCACTCGCTTTGGAGAACGTCCATCAGTTTGTGACCTGGTCCGGGCACACAAGCACATCCAGCTTTAAATGCAGGCTCTATGCATTCGAATGAAAACTATTCTGGAAAATGTTGTGAAATACTAGTCAAGTCAACTTTATTTTTATATAGAGCTTTTTTTGTAGACATTGTTTCAAATGTACTTTACAAAACTACTAAATACTAGTGACATTATGACTCATTACAAGTTATTACAACTATAACAGTAGATTCTAGTCTATGCTGACATGGCTGGCATGATTTGTGAGGGATGCAGGATGTCTACGCTAACTGACTAGCACTGTCGCCTCACAGCCAGAAGGACCTCTATTCGACCTCCAGGTGGCACGGTCCGGGTCCTTGCTGTGTTGTTTGCATGTTCCCCATGTATGTGGGGGTGTATTTTAGATGCTTCAGTTTCCTCCCACAGTCCATATAGATAGATGAATTACATTATAGGTACCCAGCCACTAGGATGAATAAGCCAGTCCATTAAAGTGTTGGTCCCAGGCCCGGGTACATGGGGATGGTTGTGTCAAGAATGGCTCCCGGCTTTTAAAAATATGCCAAATCAATAATGCATCATGATCACTAATGCGACCATCCGGATAAAGAAGAAGAAGAAATGTTCAGATAAAATAACCGCTGATCACTGATAGCTGATTGGCTTGTGTGTGATATGTAAGATGATGTAAGAAGATTCTGAGGTGTTGTTCATCATTCAATCCCAGGTGAGTGAGTGTGTCCCAACCCCGTCACCACAGCAGCACACGATTTAACAGTGAGGTGTCTCCAGTGTGCTCTCTCTTTCTCTCTTATAGACTAACACACACTAATCTGTACGCCTGTAGACATGTAGTCTGGTTGCTCCACTCCGGGTCTATTCAAACAGCGACGAGAGTTAGATCTGTGTCTGGTTCTGTTTGTCTAAACGAGGCAGACATTCTGCCTGGTAGGCGAGTCTGTCTAAAGCTAACTTTAAACAAATCTGGATCTCAACATTATACCAGTCTTTAGGCTCCGGATGAAAGTAGTCATTGGCTCTACATCAGATCCTTTAATCTGTGTATTGATATTATTGCTGTTTTTAGTGGGATTTAGCTGAGTTCTGGGGAAACATGTTACACTGCTCTGTTAGAGGTCCCAGTAGCACCGATAACAATATCGCTATTTGTTTGTTGTTGTTTTTTTTCATCTAATATTTATAGATACTTACCATTTATTCAGTCACGGTAGCTTTTCAATGGGTGGAAGCACCCTGAACTGTGCAACACAGAGTACAATTTCAGTGTCTGTCTTCAGTGTCGGTCGCCCATCGACCGAAGCGTAATTGTTGGGACAGTGTAGCCTAGTTGGTAGAGCGTTGGGCTGGGAACCCAAAGGTTGGGTGTTCAAATCCAGGCTCTGCTACACTCCGCCACACACTCCGCTGGGTCTTTGAACAAGACCCTTAACCCTGTCTGCTCCAGGGGCTCTTACGTTGGCTGACCCTGCGCTCTGACCCCAACTTCCAGACAAGTTGGGATATGCGAAGAGAAACATTTCATTGTATTGTACATCTGTATTAGTGTAATGACAAATAAAATTTAATTTAATTTGATTTTTGAAATTTGGTGGTTAGAGAACTGGATCTGTGATCAGAAAGTTGTCGGTTCGATTCAAAGAGTCAATAGGTCATGATTGAAATGCCCTTGAGCAAAGCATCAAATTACATAACTGTTCCTAGGTGCCGGGGCTAGAACTGCCCACCGTGCATGTAGGTTTTTTGAGTTGCCAGTGATTGCTGCTTTCATCTTCACTGAGAAAATGAGTATAAAAATGAAACAAAACTCAGATTGTGACAGTTAATGACAAAGGTTTGGGTGAGAAAAAGCAGGTGAATACTTTTTCACAACACCACAGTCCCCTTTCTCAAACTCTCTTAAACAAATGAAGTTGGGAGTTCTCTTTTGGGTCCACGGGTGAATGTATTATTTCATTAAGTGCTGTTCGGCCCAGAGGAGAATTTGAGGATGAACGTCCAGATGTGCGTGTGACAAGGTTGCAACCTGGGACAAATCCCTGTCTAGCCCTGTGCACTCACAACACACACACACACACACACTCTCTCTCTCTCTCTCTCTTCTTTCTCTCACTGGGCGAGTGCTTTTGATGCTACAGTTGCTGATATTGGCCAGGCGAGATGATACAACCAGAGAACAGGAGAGAAGTAGAGCCACACAGGGGATAGGAGAAAGGAGGCACAGGTGGAGAAGGAGGGGGACGTGTGTTAAAGGAAGGGGGCACCAAGAGTTGGGGGGGGGCAGTTAGACAGAATTCGGCATTGTTCGGGCCGAGAGCTTGACGTTCTGTTGATCCCGACTGATCCAAAGAAACAAAACTGCATTGTTCCTCGCAGATGGAAGCAAGTGTCGCCAAGGTAACCGGATTAATCTCTCTCTTTTCTCCGCTTCCTCCGGTGGAGAGGGCTAATCGCTGCGCGCCATTCACGCCAAAGCCGGGCCTCAAAGCCCGGGCCTCTAACTAGCCCTCTAATTAGCCGCAATTACAATGAAGACAACATGATGAGATAATAGAAATTTGCAAAATAATGACATACCACGGCAAAATATTCCTCCTCCTAAGCAGCGTGCTTTTTTACTCGTGGCTCTGTGTGTGTGCGCCTCGGTGCAGCCACAATGAGCCGGGGCCCTTTTTAAAAGCCGAGGGGGCAGAATGGTGCTGCATTCGGAGCCACAGAACCCCATTGTCAGTCTCTCCCTTTTTTCCTCTCAATCAACAGCCCATTGTCTGACTGCTTAAATAAAAATGACTCGAATGCAGGCGCACATAATGATCTCCTTCTCACCAGCATGTGAAATGTTCATCAAACACACACACACACACACACACACACACACACACACACACACACACACACACAGACACACACATGCACACACATGCACACACACACACACACATATGCTGATGTACACAAACGGACGTCTTAACAACATCAAAAAATCTATTTAAAGCAAAAACCTTTTGATACTTTCACAAACACTTTCAATACACTATCACATACACTGTAACAATAGTATAGTCACTTTCTACTCACGAGTCTTTCATGATCAGGCTCGGTGGGAAAAAAAATTAAATACGCTAGAAATGTCTCACATTGGTTGGAAGAGCATGTCCAGGATGTCCAAATGTTACCCTGATTCCTTAATTCTCCAGACTTGAACACAAGCGATCATCTTTTGAGCCTCTGAAATCCCCATATAGCATCCAGATGCAGTGGGATACATTGCAGTCAGCATGGCTGCAGAGTCCTATGAAGAGTCAGCAAGATTTTATTAAATTGCTCCTCAAAACAACAACTGTACTGCACACACAAGGTACATTGCATACGTGCAAGCCACAGTCTAGTGGTCAAAGTACTGGGTAAGAAATCAGATGGTGGTTACTTAAAGCACAAAGATTGCGGCTGTTGGGCCCTTGAGAAAGGCCCTTAACTCTCAAACTGTAACATAACCTTAGCTGCTCAAACTCTACACTGAATAAGCATTGTGTAATTCACCTTGGATAAAGAGATATTAAGCATTTTCAGCCTTTATCCACAACAACATACACTTGAAATAGCACCATTTTGAGCAATCAAGGGGTAAGAGCCTTGCTCAGGGGACCCAAGACTGATAACTTGGTGGAAATAGGGCTTGAACCAGCAACCTTCTAGTCTAGAGGGAATACTCTGGACCAGGTTCGAAGCTCAATGTTTTCTTTGTTAGGCTGATCTGTCTGTCTGTCTGACCTTCCAAGCTGGCGGAGTCGGCTGAGTGGAAGTATTTCTGCTCCAGTGATGTCGTTGCCAGTCTTTTTTTATTCTTGATTTAATTTAGTTCAGTTCCTGAGTTTAATACCATTTCATTTATTCATTTATTCCTATTTATTTGATTTCGTTTTCCAGTTTCAGCCACAGTATTCTTCTGTCTTGGTTAAGACCAGTATTTCACATATTGGATCTAAGGTTACACCTGTGCCTCTGTCACAAGGAGGTCATCACCCCTGGTCACTGTTCAAGCAGCCAAATTCATCCAGATTAATGTCAATCGTCATAAGGTGACAGTTTGGGAAACTTTTTGGAGCACTTATTGGTAATACAGCATTCACACGTCATAACCACGCCAATTATATACAAAGTAAATAAATACAAAACATAACAAGCTTTCAAACTCACAGGATGATTAAAGTATAACAAGAACAGCAATCTATTTTACAAACCGTATGTTCCTAACTAATTAAGACAGTAAAAATTTTTCTTGAACAAAACACCTGGCTCATTCGGAGAGTCAATTCGCTTTAAAACAAGCAAGCACGAGTGACATATGCAGCCATATAAAGAAAAATCTTTTAATTTAATTCCTCTTGAACGATGCTGCTAAATATGAACTATAATCTCTCTCAGATACAAGTAATTACTAACCCTCTCACCCTCATGTGCTCCAAGCAAAATACAAAAGTGAGGAAACTTTTTGAAGATGCCTGTTGTACCGTGGGTAAATATTATTTTAGGACTTTAAATGTCGAGAGCAACTGATTGTGTACAATAGAATATAATGTTTTTATATGTCATTTATACATGTACAGTACAACAAAATTATGTTCAGATATCACAGGTGAGGTCAGAGTGCAGCAACAAGTACAATTACAAGCTGACCAGCTTAAGAGTTTTGCTTAATGACCCAATGGTTAATGGTTGTGTAGAGATTTGACCCGTCTATGGTTGATAACCCAAAGCTCTACCCACTTAGCTACAATTGTAAAATAAATAGATTTACATTTTCATAGACAATATGAACCATCTGTATTTAGTTAAATCCATACAAATGTAGAATCTGATGCCTTTAGATGGGACAGAGGCATGTTTGCCACTTTGTTACATCACCTTTTCTATTAATTAAACTTGCTTGATACAAGGCTTCAGCTGCTCAACAGTCCATGGTAGCCGTTTTCTGATTCTCCACTTCATGTTGCACCACACAGTGTGAACAGGAGACAGATCTGGACTGCAGACAGGTGTTTAAAAGCAAAACTGTTGTAGTAACATAGTCAACATCGACTTGCTGAAATGACTGTGGATTGGATTGGTCACCTTGATGGTAGCTTGTGTGTCGATAAAAATTTCAATACTCCTCAGCTTCAGCGGTACTTTCAGATACAAAGAAGTGACACATGCTGTGTGAATGTATGGAAGTGTGTTGACATTTTCAGCATTTCACAGACGCAATTGTATTTTAATTAATTACAATCACAGGGACAGTGTAGCCTAGTGGAGGGACAGTGTAGCCTAGTGGGTAGAGTGTTGGGCTAGGAACCCAAAGATTGGGGGTTCAAATCTGTTGGGTCCTTGAGCAAGACCCTTAACACTGTCTGCTCCAGGGGCGCCGTACGTTGGCTGACCCTGCGTTCTGACCCCGACTTCAAGACAAGTTGGGATATGCGAAGAGAAACATTTCATTGTACTGTACATCTGTATATGTGTAATGACAAATAAAATTGAATTTGAATTTAAACTATGACAGAACAGCATTTTGATCATTTGAGGGTTAAAGGCCTTGCTCAGTGGACTTGATAGCAGTGGGACTTGAACCAATGACCTTCTGAAGTGCCATTTTCTCGCAGGATTGAAACAACATCTCTTTTCCTTCCAGCCCTGTGTTGGTGAGAATGATTTCCCGACAATGATTTTCAAAACTACTTCCAGTAGTGGTGGAGGTTTTGGCCTGCATCCCGTAACACTTTCCCCAAAATAACAGAAAGATAGTAACTGCACCCATGTATGGTGGTGTAACATGCTTTATGAAGTGAAGATTTGTTTATTTATTGTATATGTATTGATGTATATGTATTGATTAAGCATAGTTTTTTTTAATGCTGGATGCATTTCCACGCACATACATACAATTTATCTGGTCTTGGGACCAGCACTAAAATGCACTGATTTGCACATCCTAGCGACCAGGGTGGCACTGTTGAGATTCCAACCAGTGTAAGCATGACATTAGCGGTACACAGTGTGCGGGTTATATAATACTTTTTACAGATTTGAAATGGTAAGCTTCAGGTCAGGTTTCCACATATTGTGGCCAAGTAGTACAATGCAAGGTGGGCAAAATAAAAGAAGAAGTGACTAAATGTGACTGTGAGGTCTTAGGAGGTTTGAAGGGCCCATGTTTGCATAATCACATATTAAACAGCATGAAGGATGTCTGATTTCACCGTTTGAAGTCTCCTCTCCGTCATTAAGCCGCCCTGCATTCATTACGGCAAACACATATTCTACTCAAAGGAGCAACACTGCTGTTTTCATGTGGTACCTTATTAAAGTGTTTTCTCACATCTAAACAATCATTTCATAGCGGAACCAAAAAAGTCTATAATTGCAATGAAAAACACAACAAAAAACAAAAAGCAAGTATACAGTTTGTTTGTCATTTTCCCTAGTTGACTTGCTAATGAGCTAAAATGTTAGCACTGTTAAGCATGGGATTAGATATTTACCGTCTTGTTTTGATTTTTCAGAAATAGGTTATTCACGCTTTTTGATTGTTCTTAAATTAATATTGAAATTATAAATAAAATTATATCAAGATTACAATTTTAAAGCTCACTGGTTTCTTTAAATAACACCGAAACAAACTTTTAACCACAACAGTGGCCTGTGATCAGCATTATTGATTTGGTACAGTTTTGACATTACATATTCTTTCTGACACAACCCTCCCCATTTATCTGGGCTTGGGACCAACACAATAATAAACTGGTTTATGCATTGTGGAGGCGAGGCACCTGGAAGGCAATTTAGCATGTACCTGGCTGCATGTTTCTGGACTGTTGATGGAACCCAGAGCCCCCCCCCCCCCCCCCAAAAAAAGGAAAAAAAAAAAAGAATGAAAAACTCAAGCAGTCATGGGGAGAATATGTAAATTCTACACAAAAAAGCACTGGATCGTCCCGCCAGCAGAACCCCTAGAGTTTTTTGCTGTAAGGCTGCCATTGAGCCGCTATTTTAATAGCAGAAAATTGCTTAGTTGTATGAACAGTTTACAAAGCTTGCTTTCTTATTTCTGTTTATTCATGATCAGGGTTGAGGTGTGATGACTTCCACCTGCAAACACTGCCTGCTTGAGTAAAATGGTTAAACCATTTATATGTCATTACATAAACCAGAGAACATGCTTAATTCCTTAGATACAAACACTTGAGGAGCTTGTGCTTGTTTCCACTATTGCTGGTATTTCCCATCAGTAAAAAGTGTGGTGTCATTTAAAAATCCGATACATGATAACATTTAGCACTGATGCCTCACAGTAAGAAAGTCTTCAAGTGGGTTGTCTGGGTCCGGAGTTTGCATGTTCTCCTTGTTTCCTTATGGGTGTCCTCTGGTATCCAAAATAACGGAATAACTTATAGGTCAATACAATTTGTGAGTGTGCGTGTATACAAAAATGTAATATATTATTACGACGGGCGGCATTGTCATCTCACAGCAATAAGTCCTGGTTCGATTCCCATGTAGATCCAAATTTTTTGTGTGGAGTTTGCATGTTTTCTCAGTGTCTGTGGGGGTTTACTCCAGTGCCTCTGCCCAAAAACATGCAGGTAAAGCAAATCGTAGATACTAAATTGTCCATATCTGTGTTTCATATGACTTGTGTGTGATGTTGTGTGTGATGAACGACTGATTCCAGTCATGAATGTTAGCTACAGTGTAAAACATGATGTTAAAAGCTAATAAAAAAACATTGTTCTGACTGTATTTGGCAATAGTGGTTTTTAAGCCAGCAATCCTTTGATTACTAGTCCAGTACCTAAACTAGACTACACTAGACTACAATTTGCACTTCACATGAGATCACATGGGTACACCTTCCACTCAAGCCTAAAGCGGGTAGATGTGGTAGATTTAGTAAACAAAATGGGCCAATGAGATGAAACTAAAATAAGTGTGAAAAAACTTTTGAAGAAACTCCGACTCCCAAAATTCCCACAGAAGCCGATGAGCATCACTCACCTGTCTTCAGATTCACCGCTTGTCATCCCCCCTCTGTGTGTACAAGTGTGTGTAGGACAGCAGGAAGCGTCTGCAAGCAGAATCATTAAAATAGATGAGGGTTAGTGTGTGTGACGGAATCATAGAGACATCGAGAGAGAGAGAGAGAGAGAGAGAGAGAGAGAGAGAGAGAGAGATGTGGGTTAATATGTGTGACTTGGTGAGTGTGGGATGATTGTGGGATGAAAGGCATGATGTGCTGGGCTCATAATGAGACTGCAGGGTGATTAATACTGACACTGTGAGCTGCCTCTAATTACTCTAATTCAATCAGTCCTATTCCGCTCGGCCCCATACCCCCCCCCCCCCCCCCCCACACACACACACACACTCTACAGGAGGTTGTACACACTACATCAGTATTCCTGTGCTAAATGAAATCAGAGCGTCGGGATCCATACTGTACTTTTTATTTTTTGCCGTGGAATATTAGAACAACAACTGGACACACGGCAGGAATACACAGGACGAACTTGCAACCTAAATCTCAGCACTAGTGGCCTAGAACTAACAAAAGCTTCCACCTTTTCAAATCATTTCCCCCAACATCAAACGATTTTAAAACCATAAAGAAATGAAGCGCTGCTGATTTCACATCATCATCATAAATATTCTTCTACTTAAAGCTTTAAGTGGTCCAAAAGGATGGAAATCAGATGCTGTTGATTCCAAACTATATGAGCTCTTAGACATGGCCAGTTAAAAAGTATTTGTGCATTATTAATTGTGCTTCCAGAGTTACTTTTTCTTCGGTCAGGTGACCATCATGTGTAATTATGGAGGGAGCTCATTCTCGGCCTACATCCTTAATCATCCTGATAATTATATAATTAGGATCTTAAAATAAATTTCAATCAAAACTTGACTCAGCCTTTTCGATGATCCTCCAATCATCTTGCAAAAGCATATTGTCCAGACCCGCCCACAGCTCCATTCACCACCCAGAGAAGCTCAGTGTCTAGGGGCAAAACAAAATCATGCCATTTATCCAATGGCCAGCAAGTTGCAAAGAAAAGAAATGCAGTCCCATTGAAGTGAATAGATGCCCAGTTCTTACAGTCAAATGCATTGTCGCAACACGAATGTATGAAATGTTAACAAAATTAACAAAAAACAAGAGTCTATTGATTGTGATAAGTAGCCAATTTCCAGATGAGCATGTTCTATTGCAGTTTTAGTCAATTAAGTGTTAACACAAATGTAAAAATGTTCTTATAATCAATCTTAAATTGATTATGAGATAAATTAAAATGAGTTTAGATCATTTAACTTTAAGAACATTTTATAACCTAAAACAAACATTCTAAGAGCATTTACAACTGGACAAAATAATGTTGCTACAACATAAAAGTAACGTTCTTAAATCTTATTAGTGTTAGCAGACATGCTAGTGATTCATTAATTTACCTTTCTGAAGGCCCACAGAAACATCATACATCTGCACACACGCATGCACGCACGCACGCACGCACGCACGCACGCACGCACGCACGCACGCACACACACACACACACATACAATAATAATTCAGTGTATCCATTATGAACCTGACTGCATGTTTTTGGACTGTGAGAAAAATCTGGAGCGCTCTGAGGAAACCTACACAAACAAGCAGTGAAAAGAATTGATTCACGTCAACAGTTGCAGGTCTGTATAAGTAACAATGAAAACCATGGATAAAAAACCTGCCAAATTGGATTGAACAGTAGCCCCCCCCCCTCCCTCTGTTATAATTAGCCAAACCCAGTTGACTGACGACCTAGTAAATGAGCAGCAATATTCAATACAGCTTCACTTTGTTTCACGTGGGATCAGAAAGGAAGTTGCAGCCAATTATCATAATTAAGCAGCTTGATTCGCTCACCAGAGTGCTGAAAAAATACAACGGCTCTCGTTAGCTAAACACCTCTGGAACAGATTTGGAAGTGCCGGCTCACCGCTGGGGTCGTAAACAAGCAAAATGGTTTGGAGCGTGGTTCAGCGTGCCAAAAAACACAATGTTTTGATTTTTCTTGTTCACCTCACCTATATCTTACTCATGTACACAAACATATACCCACAAAAATGAACGAATAATCAGTACTCAGTGACAGGAAAGAGAAGGAAAACTAATCAGGACCTAAATCGGGCAATGCTGATAAAAACACCGGCACAGCAGAAGCATTCATCCATGATGGACTCATCAAGTCTGTCCGTTTCTTTCCAGGAAGTTCTAGTAACGGATGAACTATCGCAAGTATGTATCCTAAAATTCTATAGCTAATCAGCTCTAAAAAAAGCAGGGTTGCCAGGTGCATGGTTTTCAGAGGTGCATGGTTTTCTTATGTGTTTCCCAGCTTGTCCAGTGTGGAAGCTGGAGACAGAGCACAAGCAGCAATTACATTGACCTCTCAACCTTTCACTTGACAGCACAAAGTGATGTCAATTAGCTACCACTGTCCACTTAAATAAATACATGAAAAAGAAAACATGACATAATGAGTAAGATGAGAGAAGGCACAGTAGCTATATAGGTCACAATGTTACCTCACAGCAAGATTCAATCCCTTAATGGGTCAGTCAAGGTCCTTTGCATGCTCTCCCTGTGTTCTGTGGGTTTACTCTGGGTGTTTCAGTTTCCTCCCACAATCCAAAGATTTGCAAGTGAGCTGAATAGAAATTATGATTCGTCCATGATTCATATCCATGATATATGTAACTTATGTATCGAAGAACCTTCTATTTCCAGTCACGAATGTAACCAAAAGTGTCAAACATTGAGTTCCCAGTAAACAAACAACAAATGAAAAGAGAAAGTTAACTGTAAGTAAATAGGTTAGTATAGTCCTGGGTTTCGAATCAAAGTCTACCTTGCTTTCATTCCCCCAGTGCCAAGTAAAGGATGCCACCTAAGTAGCTGGTAAAGTATGTAGCCAGTATATATTATTCTTGTTAAAGTCTGGTGGCACACAAATACACGTGTAAGTTAGACAACATGTGATTGTCTTGTTTTCCAGGGTGAACCGTGAACCCACAAGCCGTGCCAGGATAAAACAGAGGTGAATCTTTAAATTGCTACATTCAACTCAGCATATTATGTAGAGTTTTAGTGTTTTAAAATATGTTACTTATTATGTCACCTCAGTAGGTATGTATAAAAGCACACTTGTAGAGGTGTAGGTGGGTTCATATGTGCGAAGGGTGTGGATGTATTGTGTGAGAGTGACTGAGTGGGTAAGTGCGTGTGCAAGGTGAGTGTGAGACGAAGGACTTTAGACGTTAGTTAGTAAAAGGCTCTTTGTGAAGGGAAGAAGAAAAAAAAGCCGAGCAGGGGAGGGGAGTCCTGCAGGATAATGAACTTCATTGTGTTTTGTTTGAGGAATGCGTTGAGGTATGGTTCAAATCAATGCCCCGCACCCTGCCATTGTCCCGACCCTGCCACCCCCCTACCGGAATTGGTATACTCCACCCCCATCCTGTGCTCAAAAAAGCAGAGTTTTAACATAGACCTTTGGGTAATGTGAGTATGCATGTGTGTGTAATATATAGGCCAATCTTGAGCGGGGGCCTAGTTCAACCCTGCCATATTTGTCCCTAATTAGAATGGACAGAAACAGTGGGCTGGTTAATTGGTACTGTAACTGTGCTCAACCTCCGCAGAACAGACACACAGCAGAGGACAACTTACCAAACAAAGAGTAGCGTCTGACAGATTAAAAGACGCCTTTAAAAGCTCTTAGACCGACCAGCCACACACACGCACGCGCGCACACACACACACACGCACGCGCGCACACACACACACACACACACACACACACACACACACACACACACACACACACACACACACACACATGCGCAGAATTACCTGGCAGCATGCTAAATAGAGGTAAGTAGGGGGGCTATCCAGCGTACACGAGTAAAGAGCTTCAGACTGACTACGTTTAATTAGTGTCAGAAGATTGGTCCCTTTTGGATTCGACTAATTAAAGTCTAACATGTAGATGTAATTACCTGCGAGCACCGAACATGTTTCATTTAACACAAACCTCCTGTTTAGAACACATCAACCTGCACGTGCTGCACAGGTAAAGCCTGGAAACTGCTAATGAACATAAAGCTGCCGTTACGCTTGATCAGAAGTGCTTCCGAGAGCGACCGCACACGGAAAGTGAGAAGCTGGCGGTTTCCAGAACACTAGACAAATTCCATTAATTGTAAGCTACCTGTCAACCAAAGAAAGGGATTTTCTTTCTTGTCTCTGTGTAATGTTATTGCTGTGTGTGATGCTATATGTATTTGTTTTTGCATTGTGCACTTCTCTGTCTACTGACCAAACTGTGTACTGACAAAAGCACAATATAAAGGTAAGTGAAATGGTTTTGTAAACAAGAGTCTTGTCTTGTGTGATAGAGCTTGGTTGGTTGGTATATATTTAATTACGCTGGTAATGCCAGAAGTTTGGAGTTATGAAAAAAGTTCGTTCTGTGGAACGTCACTTTAACTTATTTCCTACACAATTAAACAACTGAAAGCTCTTCCTGCAAATGTGATTCCATAATTTTTACCAGAGGTTGTAGCACCTATATAAATCAAAGTTCCGTTCCCCGTTGAGTTGATTTGGCAAAAACTTCATTCATTTGTTCTTTCAGACAGTTATTTATAACTGTGGTTATAGTGGCTAATGTATGCAAATAGCCAGATGCCCTTCCTGACACAACTCTCTTATTTATACACTTTCGGAGGAAGACCTGATCTTCTTTCTTAAATAAAACTTTAAGAAATATAATTGTTCCAGTTAGTCATTGTGTTTTTAAATCAAGTAGAGGATCTGACCTATAGCGCCAGATCATCAATGATCATCAGGGTATTTTACATGTTCTCTCCAGGCAGTCATCTTTCAGTCAAAGTTCAAGCATCATCACCTTTAATGCTGAGATTTATCCAGTCGTCCACAGTACTCGATTGCTTTTCATTAGTCCATAGTAACCTTGTTTTTTTCTGTTTAGGTCTCATTGGCTTTTGGTTGTTCTCTTCTGGATGTAAATTACATTTCTTTTTGCTGATTTCATACATTTTGCTCACAGACATTGACTCGTCACCCACATTTGTTTTGTTGTGCTTTTTTTTTTATTTTCAAGATGTATTGCTTTAAATGTTCTAGCTTAATGTTCTGCTGATTTATTTGATCAACCTGTATGCTTTTCCTTTACAACCCTTCATTTTGTTTGTACTTGCTTCTCGGTTTTAGATGCAGCTGAAAACCAAATAACTTTGCAACAAAAATCTTTCGCAACATTACTTAATGATTTACCTTCTTGAAAAAAATGTATAATTTGGCCATTTGTTTCAACTGACATGTGTCATATTGGAGTCATAATTCGTGTCAATCCCCTTTGTGCAACAGCTCTCCAAGGTGTGAGCACCCTTTTAATTTTAGATTCAGCTGTTTGTTCCAGAACTGCAAAGAAAAGAGATATTCTATAATATTTTTCTAAACTTGATCTAAAAATACAACAATTACATTTCTTTATTTTATTTTTTTTATTTGTATATATATATTTTCTTTTTTAAATAGCTATAAATAAATAAATAAAATATATAACAGTCTTGTTGAGCTAGTGGAAAATCCCATTGATCCACCTGGGCACACACTAATGTAATACACGTGCAAAATATATACAATATAAAAAAAAATAATCTTTTTTTTCTCCTTCTAACACATCAGCTTTAAATATCGAGTGTTTACATGCTGCATAATATTCCCATCCACTAACAGGTGCCATGATAAAGAGATGAAGAGTATTATTCACTTCACCTTGATGTTATGCCTGATCAGTGAATGTGTGGCATTCAGAAATATGTTTGCTTTAGTATGTATAGTATATATATAT
>JAOUQU010000011.1:2886339-2898376 GCA_028566735.1 Ammoglanis amapaensis | reverse complement strand
TATCTATCTATCTATCTATCTATCTATCTATCTATCTATCTATCTATCTATCTATCTATCTATCTATCTATCTATGTATCTATCTAAATATAAATATATACAAAATGCGACTACATTTGTTCCTTACCATGTTTATGTTCTGAGGCGGTCGTGTTTAGCGTCCTGTTGCTATCGTAACAGCATGGCGTAGAGGGCATTCGTATTAGGCTTGCCACATTTGAGATTAAATCAAAATATTTTAAATAGTCGCCACTTTAGTTTGGGAAAACTAATCATTATCATAATATACATATATATCATAGTGTAACTATATACCTTATAATGTTTGCGCTTTTTAACTAAATTAAAATGATACGGTTCAACTTGGCAACAATGAGTTTGTAAGGGAAATATTTTGCCATCTAGCGGTCAAGCAGCGTAATTTTATTTTTTTTGTGTAATTTTATGTACGAACACAAGATAGCGCTGTCTGACAGGACAGGACATTTACACAGTATAGGGTTTTCCTGCTCTAAAGACAGGACATTCATACATTATATGTGTTTCATGCCCCGACGTGGGGGACATTTATACTGTATATGTGTTTCATGCCCCGACGTGGAGGACATTTATACTGTATATGGGTTTCATGCCCCGACGTGGAGGACATTTATACTGTATATGTGTTTCATGCCCCGACGTGGAGGACATTCATACATTATATGTGTTTCATGCCCCGACGTGGAGGACATTTATACTGTATATGTGTTTCATGCCCCGACATGGAGGACATTTATACAGTATATGTGTTTCATGGCCCGATGGGGAGGACATTTATACAGTAAACGGGTTTCATGCCCCGATGGGGAGGACATTTATACAGTATACGGGTTTTCTGCCCCGACGGGGAGGACATTTATACAGTATATGGGTTTCATGCCACGACGGGGAGGACATGGGTTTTCTGCCTCGAGGGCAGGCCAAATATACAGTATACGTGTTTCCTGCCCCAATGGGGAGAACATTTATACAGAATAGGCCTTTTCTGCCCCGAAGACAAGACATTTGTACAGTATAAGGTTTTGCTGCCCCAAAAGCAGGACATAAACAATATAGGGTTTTCCTGCTTTGAAAACCGGACATTTATACAGTATATGGGTCAGCTGCCCTAAAAGCAGGACATTTATACAGCATTGGGGTTTCTGCCCTAAGGGCAGGATATTTATACAGTATACAGATTTCTTGCCCTGGGTACTGAAATGGCCAGCCTGCAGTCCAGATCTTTCACCTAAAGAGAACATTTGGGGCATCATAAAGAAGAAGGTGTGACAAAGAATGCCCAAGATAAGGGAACAGTTTGAGGCCTGTATTAGACATGAATAGGAGAGCATTTCTATTTCTAAACTTGAGAAACTGGTCTCCTCTGTCCCCAGATGTCTGTTGAGTGTTGTAAGAAGAAGGGGGGCACACAGTGGGGAAAATGGTCTTGTCCCAAGTTTTTGGGGATTTGTTGATGAATTGGGACATTTTGAAACATATTTTCCCCTTAAATTGTAATTTGTTTAGTGTCCCAACTTTCTTGGAATCTGGTTTGTAGGAACAATAGGAAGCAAATGCATCTACACAAACCAAGCACAGAAGGTCAAAGGATGTATATGTAAAACATAATTGGCACCTGTAATTGGAAAATCAACTATAAATGTGTATTAAACTGTATAAAAACTGCCTATCCTCCACATATTTCTAACTGCTTGTCTTATATTGATGATGATAATTCATGCAAGAATTAAACTAGTGATTTGGTACTTTAGATATATTCAGAATCAGAAACTGATTCTGAATACACCTAAAGTATTGTTTATTGTATTGTGTGTTTATCTTTCTACATTTATCCAAGAAATTCACATGACACCTAGAATTTAGTAGCAAATGCTAACAATACAGTACTGTTTGAGATGCATGAATATCAGCACATCTAAATTATCACATTCTAAATAAGATAAGGCTTAGATACTGTATAAAGTTAACAACACAACATTAATCACAAACAACCTATTAATTGTGCTGTAGGCATTGTGATTCTTTTGACTATCACCTGTTTATATTTTGTTGAGTGAGATTAAAAGTCAGGTTAAAAAAAACATTTGATGGCTTTAATAAACCATCATTCATATCAGATTGATAATGATTTTAACTTATCTGATATCAGGCGTGGTCTTTTGTGTGTTAAAGTGAAGCGTAACATTAAACAACTAATATTAATATAAACCCTGATTAAAAACAATACAGATGTGAATCGTTCTCTATTTAATAGAGTTGAAACAGAATACTTGTGTTTAAATGTGAACTGGTATAGTCTGGTGCACAAAAGCAGAAATGAAGTACATTATACATTAAAGTATAGCGCCTGAGCTGTTGATGGTTAAGCATTTTGCTCAAGGGTCCAACTGCAGCAACCTAGGAGTGATGGGGCTTGAACCAATTATTTTCTGATAACTAATTAAGTAACTTAACCACTAGAGAGCTCTTGTTTCCTTTCACAATCCAAAAATATGCGGTCAGGTTATCTGGATATGAATTACCCCACAGGGTGTGTGTGTGTGCGTGCGTGCGTTGTGTGTGTGCGTGCGTGATAACAATAAGTGGTTAAAAACACCACTTGAATAAAGAGTTAAATATGCCATGAAACCTACAGAAACAGTTCACCCATTTAAAGAAATGAAGACATGTATTTTTATTTGCTTCTAATCTCCAAATTATGCTAAGTGAAATCACTGCCCCCTGTGCTCGCTAAAGACGGCTGATAACGGTTGTGCCACATATTTGTACATGCCTACAATAGTCTCAAAGAGACTCACATTCAGATCTGTTGCCAATGCAGACACCTCAACTAGTTGGAATGGCTAAAAAAAATCCAAGCTTTTCTGAATTATGACCACTTCAATCAATACATGGTAGGAATGATGGCAACTTGCCCTCATTGATAAAACCATGATTATACCAGAGTATCAAACATAATTTTCTACATGATAAGTTCTACATGATATATTCTAGTCTTCAGTCCTAAATCTAAAATACAATTGGGTTATGCAGCAAGCCAATAAACCAAAAAGCACAGACAGATTTAGTTTATAATGCCCTAAACCATACAATACAAGTAAATAAACTAAACAACAAACTAAATATTATAAATGTATATATATTTTTTTATCTTAGTTCAACACTCAAACTACAATGCAGTACAGTTCTGATTCAATAAAACATTACATCAGTAGCCTTTTCTTAAAACAGTATTGTGTCTAGAAGCCAAAATCAACACTAATGTGGGGAAACATGTTTTGAAGGACTCTTTGACCTGTATTTGTAGTAATAAGTGTATGAATTCGTGTAACGTCATTTATATTTTAATATGGTCATGTATATTTTTATTCCATGTAATTTTGAAACTAAATAATGTTCATTTTAAACTCAAAACTCTATAATTACTTACTTTCCAAGTAATGCACTGGGCTTGAGAATAGGCAGGACAGACATCAAACCTAAGAGTGAATGAGGCTGAATTCAGCAGGAGCAGGGATCAGATCACATTTTAAAGCAGCAGCAGCAACAGTTTATTGATTTATATGGAGCTGTAATTGCTTCAGCGTGTTCTGGATGACTCCACCATAATTGAGGCCTGGCAGAGCATGGCTCCTTGGACACAGCCAGGCAGTGGGTAGAGAGAAGCACCACACCCATGTACATTGTGCCAGGCCATGTCAAAAGGAACCATGGTCCCACTGCCATCTGCAAAATGCAAGCTCAATACTAACACTTGATCATAAGTGAATCTAAAGAATACTTAAAAATATTGTTAAAACATTAAAAAAATAAAAGTGACTATTTATAATGGCCAAAATTGGCATGTAGAATCAATGTATATTCATAGCAGTCAATGTATTTTTTAATTACTAATGGAATACATATTAATGTATAAATCTTTAGACCCCTTAAGTTCAAGTTGTTCTTGTTGAAAATATTTATTTATTTTATATGTTTTAGACCTTTTAGTTATTTATGTTATTTAGTAATATCAATAAAGAAAGTAGGAGATATTTTACAATGTAGCTGTAGCTTAGCTTTAATATCTTCAAACAATGAAGCCCATGAGTCAACAAAATGGGATCCATCGTCCATCTTCATGTTTGTTGTCATCATTGTACTTTAACTGCACCACGGTCAACTAAATTCCAGTCAGGCTTCATTAGAATGAATCAGACCTAGATTAATTTGACCACCCTCTCATTTGCAAAGCCAGAATGACCATCAATCAGAAGCATTATTTGTTTGGAGTGACCCTTGTTACTGAGGCAACGTTGACTATTACCACGTAAACACAACCTGATCCATGGTGTACCCAAGACAAAGCCTTGAAACTTGTGATGCTTTTAAAATACTCATTTTACATCCCATACAACCCATTTTTACATCCGTTTTGAACCCATTATTATCATTATTATCAATCTGACCACAACTGTCAGATTTTGGTGTATATTATTGGACATGCAAAAGTGTGTCCAGTGATAATGCATTTGTTGGAGGAGTCTTTATCAAATCAGAAACACATTCTTTATTTTGCCATGTACTAGGTGTATAAGGAAATGTTTTTTTGTGCAGGTGTTAACATATATACATATACATGCATACTTCAATATAAATAAAGTAATACAATATATACATATAGAATAAACAGAACAAGCTTGGGAATAAAACAGGGAGAGTCAGTCATTGTCTTTTCTGACATCTTTCTCCTCCTGAATGAGTACAGATCCTCAAGACTGGGTAGCTGACCAGCAATGGATTTAGTTTAATTTCTTGCTCATGGATAAGAAGAGGCTGGTATCTAAATAAGGATTCAAAAGGGGACCGGCTCACTGTGAAAAAGGTAAATAAGCTAAGATTATATTCTTGTCAGGTAAGGAAACAGGACCACTCTGTAGGGTTATGTGAAATCAGGTGTTGGATTCCCCCGGTTTATGGCTTGTCTGGCCATTAGTTTGGGAGTGGAACCCACATGAGAGATTGACCAATGCCCTCAGAACCAAGCAGAAGGCATGCCAGACTTGTGATATGAATTGGGGACCATGGTTGGACACAATATCCACATGGTTGGACACAATTGGGTGTCCTGAATCGAATCCACAAGATCTTGGGCCACCACATTTGCAGAACCAGTTGACTATAGTTCGAATCACAAAATTTCAGTCAGATCAAGGCCAGTAATGAATCCAGTGCTACATGTGACTAAAGGCGATCAGAAATGGGCAACAAAGTCAGCAACTGGTCGGGCTGGTGAGAGGTCTTGGAATGGGCACAGAGGAGAGGGAAACTCCTCATCCTCAAAGACACTGGACACATCATGAGGCTTAGAGTTCTTTGACTAGGGTTATGCATAAAATTGTAGTTAAATCAAGCAAATAACAAGGGAACACAGAGCCAGTTGTGAATTGAGCTCTGCTGCTTAAATATAGGATAAGCTCTTGTGATTGGTCAATGGAGGTGGACTAGAACACAGGGAGAAAATTACTGGTAGTGGCACACAAAAAGACCTTTAGGTACAAAGTGCAGTGTGCAAAGCTAAAAACGCTTTAGTGAGTTAAAATGAATCAGCTGGGGATGATGAAGCATGATGACAGTGGCACTGGCAAGGGCAGGTCGCCAGAGAGAGGCAGAATACCAAAAGGTCAGTGAGGATAGGAGACAGCTGATAAGAACACTTACTGAGTTGCAGGTGAGATGCCATCAGGACCACCAGCTTCCTTGATCTTCTGTTTCCTGAGAACACAACTGATCTGCTGTTTAGTGAAGATGATGGGAAGAAATAGAAAATGATGCAACGGGCTCAATCTTACAAAGCTAGTAATGTATTTTATTTGATTAAAATGTTCATGCACAATTAATGAAGACCTTGAAACAATCACATGACAAAATGCGCAAATACAGCTTTAACTTTCAATACATTGTGATTAGATTAATGCAACACAAGGTACAATCTGGAAAATGTGTTTGTTACTTTTTGGGTGCAACCATTTAGAGTGAGGAATGTTTTACATTTGTATAAAATCTGCAAATTTGCTTATTTGCTAGAGTGTTGGAAATCTTGCACAATTGCTGCCAGGAGAAAAACAAACAAACCACAAAAGAACAGCTTTTGGTTCTCCTTATTGATTTGATAGCCATGAATAGATCAGGGCAAGTACATAATTCAAGAGTTAACCATCTGGGAACCTTGCAGTAAATTTTTTGTCTTGTTTTTGTTCATAAGGCTTTTATAAATGTCTTTATAAGAAACTCAAGCATATGTTGTTATAAAATAACAAAATTTTTGTCCTAAAAACTTTTATTCTATGCCCATATTGGTTGTATTATTTTACAGTGGCATGTAGTATGATTTTACACAAGATTTCACAGTGGCATATGTGAAGCTCTGAAAAGATTTAGGAAGCTCTACTTTACTCACTGATTAGCATTTTACCAGTCAGGCTTGCTGTCAACAAGACTGTATTTTCAGGTCAACGGGTTCATGAAAGCCAGCTGGAAGCGCATATGAGAGGGAAAACACAATGCTGGCAGAAAGAGGGTGGCACATGCATTAGAGCATGGCAGAAAAAACGGGATGAAGGTCAAGACACTCGCCAATCAAACACAGACACTAAGTTGAGTCAATAGTCTTAGGTAAGTTATTGCACAGTAAATTGACTTTTTTGAATTACCATAGCTAAGTCAATAATAATAAAAACAATATATCCATCCATCCATTCATAACTGAGTGAACAGATTGAGATATCACAATGATGGACATTTTGACTAGCCGTTCAATTATATTAAAGGAATTAAGGAAGTATTTCAAAAGTATAATCAAAAGAAAGCTAAGTACGTAAATATTCTGCTGCACACCAGTGCTGAGTTTCTGGTTGACTAAGCATCAGCTAGTAGGCATAATTGGCTACTAATTGGCCACTATATCCTCCAAGGAGGGGAACGGATTATATGAGTGGGATAAAAGACCGTGATTGGCGGAAGAGAAATGTGTGCAGAATGCTTTGAAAAGGGAAGGCTTTGCAGATGTTTGAAGCGAAGTGTGCTGTGACTGGTCTCTTCTGATACAACTGGGTATGCCTCCACTGAATTAGGTGAAAGGATCTGTATATTTTTTTATTCGTTTTTTTTAAAATGCTAAAGTAAATTAAATTCACTAAAGGTAGACGAATAAACAATAAACAGGGTCTAAACAATGAGCAAATAAGTTACAAAAGAGTATATGGACTCAACAGGTCTCATCGTGTTCAGGCATCAGCTCAAAATTATGAGGTTTTTCCAGCAGCTTTGCCTTGACATTACTTGACATGACAGTACAGTGGCCTTTATATCATGCTTCGCTCCAGTTCACAGGTGAAGCAAAACCTTTTTATGAACTTCTAATGAATGCGCCATGAGAGAGCATAGAGATCTCATTCCTTCACGGTCAGCCAGACTAACATGGATCAATCTCAGCCAAGACAAAGCATCAATCACCTGCATGCAGGCGAGTCCACTTTGTACAAAGGAAACTTCAGTTTACTGATGGACAATGGAATATAAATTTCTATCGGGAGCTGAAAGCAGAGTTGAATAAAGGCATGCAAACCCTGAACATCTGTTACGAAGTTGACTTAACCTGACTATTCTTACAAACAATATGGAAAATTTATCTTCTCTCTAAGTTTGAAAGTTATGCATTGATTAGCATGTACAACATTGTGTTTGTACAATGTAGTTCTAAATATACGTATGTACTGTAAAATGAACATCATAAAAGCTATTAAAGAAAGGATTTACCATGCAGAGGCGGAAAAAGTACTACTCAAGTAAACTATTACTCTGATTTTTTTTTAACTTAAATTATTAGTCTAAAAATTTAAATCCTAATGCCTAATTTGTTAGCTTCTATCTGATTTCCCTGTTTCGCTCTCTCTTACCTGCATTCTTTCAGCAGCCCCACCTTTCTCTCCCCAGTCACACACTTGTACATGATCTACTTATGTTTTGTCATATTTTGCTCTCGACCATTTTGAATGTTCTCCATGTATGTTGCTTGGCCCTTGCTGTTTTTATTTGCAGATCCTGTCTACCCTATCGAATCTTGGTTTTCTAAAGACCATTCCTCGAATACCTGCATTTCAGACCACTTACCCTTAAATAAATTCTCTCTTTGTATATGTTGTCAGTAGTTGTGTTGCATTTGAGAAACCTAACATAACATCCAGATATTTTAGACCAGTCTATGCTTTCATCTTCTAGCTGTGGGAACGGATTGGGGAGGGAATTTTCAACATAATTGTGCAAAGTTCACAAAGTAATGAATATATACATAAATATATACAGTATGGGGAGTCGGATGTCAAAGAATTTGACTGACTGCTATACGTGACCTTTTGAGTACATCTTTGCCAATAAAATCATTCACCTTCACACATGCTAATATTTATTAGCAGTCGATCCTGATTGCTTGTCTTTGGCCATATCAGGGGGGAAATGTGTGTACTAGTTAAATACAGATAAAAAAGCAGGTTATCTCTGTCTGTCTCTCTGGAACTTGGAAATTTTCTGGAAACATGGTTTAATAAATGAAGGCCACACAGGTCGACACATCAAAATCTATGTGCTGAAATTTCTCACCCAGTGTTCAGTATTATTCAGCAATATATATATATATATATACACATAGTCAGAGCGTACACCTGATTTGAACCGGTTTCACCTTGCATTACAAAGTGTGTGTGGCACCATGAATCTGGGTCGAAGAGAGCCTCTCTGACGAATCAAAAATCAATCTGTTTCTTGAAAGGGGGTGGGGTAATGCTATTTGAAAAGGGGCCAAAAGTCCATGTATCTGTAATACAGATAAATGTTTTCTCCCTTAAATCTATCTTCTGTCCGTTGAATCTATATCAAGATGTGACACCGGCTGCATTTACTTTCACTGGATCATGGATCACGTTTCATCATTGTCAGTCACGCATGCTTCTTATCTGTTCATGCCACTGTCTTGCTTACTTCTGAAACCGTTTTCTCTACTTCTTGCCAGTCCTCCACAATGATTCTGGTCAAATTAGTTCCATGTCAGGGACACTGGTAACTCCGAGGGGCAGTAAGACGAGGGATTCTGAGAAAGTAGCTGCTTGAATCAGGGACAGTGCATAGCTAGTTTTTCTTTTGCAATTGCAGCAGTCGTTTGTCCCTTTGTCAGTCTGTCTCATGTGACTCCTAGTAAGGCGAAGTGCGATTGGTCGTATCTATTTCTCTGTTTGCAGGCAACATCTGAGTGACACTATACGTTAGTTTACAGTCTTGCAAATGTGGGTTTGTGGCTTGCTCTTTCTGTGCCGTCATCTCTCTTACTCTCATCTGCATAGCGCTTCTATTCCGGCTTTGCTCCCAATCAGTCTTAATGGTTCCAGTTAACTAATATTGGCTAAAATGTATGTTGACCTGGTTGATTACTACTTTTGTTTTGAATTTGAACTTCTAATGATTTCTAATATTTTAGTATTGAATTTCAATTGGCTTGTAACCTTTTTAAATCGGATAAACATTGGCTGAGGTTATTTACAGTTCCTATAAGCTATACTTTTTTTTTACCCGTTTCCAGTCATTTTTTTTACAAAGTAGGTTGCCAGCTCTTTCTCGTATTCATAGTGCTATGGGGAATTCTGTATCTACGGGACAAATACAACAACTGTGTATTTACAGGACTAGTGCATGTTTTGAGTCCATAAATAAAGATATCTGAAATAGGCAACTGGCCTGTTTTATTTGCTATAATATTTGCGGATAGTCTTTCTAATAATAAAATATAAATATACTTTTGCTAAACTGACTTCTAGCCAGCAAAACATTAGCGTGCTGATATTTTTTTTTTATCAAAAGGATGAAGTTGGGATTAATGACAATGAGCATGTTTGCAAAGCACGATATTACTTACAGTGAGTTAGGCAAAAAGAACATACTCAACAGTGCTATTACTTATTGCGCGCAGTGACAATGACATTACATGTTATTTCAGTACGGCAATAAAAGCATGTTCCCCGGGGTCAGGCATTTATTTCTCAGACAGATATTTCTCAGATGATAGCAATAAATACATAATGAAAAATGGAAGTTATGAGTGGTTCACTTGGTTATGGACATTTAAGCACATGTCAAGCAGACATTAAAATACTGATAAACAACCAATTTAATGCATACATTAGAAAGTACAGAAGAGAGTTAACAAGCCATTAAAAGTTTTACATAGCTCTTATAAACTCATGCACGCGACAAATGGGTATTATTATAGAGTGGATAAGTAGTGTACCTAAAGTGTGCATAAGTGCATACAAAGTCTGTACATTTTTATGCAACTACATTTATGAACTACTTATGCATATTTACAGTGGATAAGTAGTGTAGATAAGTTATGGATATTTTAGAGTGGTTAGTGTGTATACGGAGTGTGCATAAGGGCTTCGGTATTGTGCATAAGCAATGTGTATAAATACTGTGTACACTTCTTATGCACACTACAGCAGGACATTACTGTGGTACACTATTATGCACACTACTTTTCCACTCCGTAGTGTGCATAGTGTGTATTAATAGTGTGCATGAGTGCATAAGTAGTGTGTGTAAGTGCGTAAGCCCGGTTTGAACTGGGTTCACCTTGCATTATGTTACAAAGTGCGGGTGGCACCATGAGTCTGGGTCGAAGCGAGCTTCTGAGGGATCAAAATTCAGTCCGGTTCTAAGAAAGGGGGCGGGGTGACGTCATTTGAAAACGGGCCCAAAATCCTCACCGAATAACTTAGCACGAGGAGCGGGCGAGTGCTGCTCCAGCTGTTTCCTGTTGAAAATGTCTCTGTAATGCAGATAAATGTGAGGGATTTTCTCCCTTAAATCCATCTCCCGTCCGTTAAATCTCACGTCTCCCGAATTGAGTCTGCGCAATGGAACAAAGTCGGAATATCGAGACGTGACACCGGCTGCATTTACTTTCTCTTTTGTGCCGTTTTTAATGACTTTGAAACAAGTTGGTGTTTCTGCTGGAGACACGCGGAGATGTCAACGGGTCACTTGGTCTGGTTGGGTGATGTCCTGAAGGTAACTGCGATTTCTCCTGCTGCCCTTTCGCCACTGGGTTTGCAACTAGTCATATCTAAATGTTAATGGAATGATAATTTTTTTTACAGCTTGTAAGTTGTAAAATCAGTTTGATCAGTACACACGAGATGCTCACCTAAGCAAAAATGGATGTAGGCTGGAGGCGCGCGCAAGATACTCCTACATGTTCTGCAGCATATGCTCTTATTCCAGCCTGCATTGCTTTAAACTTTGTATGCTTTTAACAAATTGTTGATTAAATGCAAATGATTTGGTGTGTCGAAAGAGAAACAGGGTGACTTGATGCACCTGCGTTTTGCAACATATTAGGACGAAGATCGCAGAATTCAGTCTGAGATGCTCCATGCGCAAAAAAGCGCGCAGATTCAGCTAAGTAATTGGACCAGAGCTTAATTTCTTCCATTATGTTCATTTCACAAATCATTTGCATCAATTTGCACTAATTTATGCAAATTATTTTCCAAAATAGACGTTTCTGTTTTTTTAATATGAATACGTAATTATTAAGTTACGTTTTGAAGTGTTTACTTGGATATAGACTTCTAAGCGCACGTCAAGCGAACATTAAAATACTAATAAACAAGAAAAATAATGCATTCATCAAAAAGTACAGAAGAGACATAGGACGTACAAAGTTTAACATAGCAAAGCATTTAAAGCTTACTGATATTACTATAAAAAGCATTACGTTCCTGTCGTCTCAGTGGACTTAATATGTTGTAGTCTAACATGATGAGCGTTTTTGGTGAGGTTTTGGCAGCTCCACTAAGTGCGTTCCAATATATATATATATAATGTATTATGACCAAGGGCGTAACTTTAGGTCTAACATTGGGGGGGTTATGCTGAAATGATGTCCTTTTATTGGGGGGGTTACAAT
>JAOUQU010000011.1:2866724-2886239 GCA_028566735.1 Ammoglanis amapaensis | reverse complement strand
CTGTGGGAGGAAACCGGAGTACCCGGAGGAAACCCACGCTGACACAAGGAGAACATGCAAACTCCGCACAGAAAGTCACCAGCCCGACCCGGGGAATGAACCCCGGACTTCTTGCTGTGAGGCGACAGTGATAACCACTCAGCCACTGTGCTGCCCCTTTTACAATTTAGTTTACCATTCGAAAATATAAAATACTTTATTTGTTAAAACACAGTGAAGAAAACCTACCAAGTGGCAACCTCTTCCTGTGTATACTCAATATATGGCAATGGCTCACCCCTGCAAGATATTTAGTCAGTTAGTTCATCCATCCATCCATCCATTAAGCAGTGAATGAATAGCTTAAGTTCAATAAGGTCAACACACTCCCTAATACAAACTTAAACTTAGCTGGGTTTTTAAAAGGATTATTGCACAAATGCTAATAATTTTAACTTTTTTTGACAAAACACCTAAATCCCAGTACATTTAGTGAAAATATTTTATTAATATACAACTTACATGGGCATGTTTTCAGCAAGATTGATTTCATTCTGTCTGGTAGAAAGCTAATACAGATTCTTAGAGTAAAACATTACAGCAGCCAAACAAAGCAGTTCTAATGGTTTTATGGTGGTTTGCTGTGTCAGTACCTGTACTTATTGCCATTACTTATTAAATGAAAACTATAATCCAAGCCACAAAAGCTACATATGAATGACTAAAAAGAAACAGCAAAGTTAAACTTTTAAACGTGGCAGCTTTAAAAGAAAAAAAAAAGCCTTCTTACTGCTTGTAGTCAAAAGCCAGTTGAGAGAAAAATGATCTTCGTTTTCTGTATTCTGAATCACTAAAGCCCTGGATTAAAGAGAAATGTGGATTACCACAAGTGATGTTAGGACAAGTGGTTACTATGTTTTAGTGACGGACCTAAAGGACGCGGGTGAAATTATATGACATTTGTTATATATTACATGACAGTTTGGTGTTGCAACAAGTCAAATTTCCCCACTGTGGGACTAATACAGGATTATCTTATCTTATCTCATAATGAATAAGTTAATTCTTTATTAACCATAACATTATGTTCTGAGGTCATCCAAATTATATAGAAAAAAACTATCTTTAAGTAAGAACTAATAACATACATTTGACAACTACTCACATACACACTGTAATGTAAATGATAAAGGTATATTTTGGGAACTTGCATTGTGAAGACATATTTTCTCTCATGAAAGGGAAATATATGAGCTTTTGTCATAAGAAGGCAACTATATAAAAATGTCAAGGTTATCCTGTTGTGATGAGACCACAACACAATTTCTCCACTTGCGGGGCATGTATTAGAAAACTTTCTAATGGTTTCAAGCATGTGAAGACATAGAGAGGTAACTCTGTGTATTAAACTTAGAGGTAAATAATTTTCTGGGTCCATTCAGTGGGTCATGCTCTTTCCGTGACTGCATGATTTTCTTCATAGTGCTCTGGTGCTCCAGACATGAAGTCAGGTTAATTAGATATACTGAATTGACACATACCTAGACACAAGGTTGTATAGACCAAACACATGCATCTAGATTGAATTTACCCCTCTCCCAGCCCACCACTATCCAGTTAATCTAAAGTAGTAATTTTAGAACATTAGATTACTTACAGGGTGATCTTGATCTAGGTCAGGGTCATACTTTGTTATCACATGATTGCATTTGTCCAGATCAGTTATCTTTCGAGGGAACCACAGAACTGTAACGAAACAAATCAACCAGAAAACTGTTTTATCCACAATCTTGTTTACACATCATTAATGCATAGTTCTTCCAGAAAAAAATACATTTATTGGACATAATGTATTGTGCTGTGTTCAAATGTAGTGCTGAGACTAAAAGCAATGTCTCCTCTACAACTAGTGGCACACCTGGCAGAAACAACTGCAATTAAATGTTTATGATTACCAATCTTTTGCATTATCTTTTTGAATAATGTGTAGGATTCATATTATTAATTCATATTATTTTCCTTAGATAATTGTTTAGCTGTTTTTGGTTTTTAACTAATGTACAAACATTCTTCAAAGATTTTTTCAATCAGAATTCAAATTTGTCAAAAGTCCTACCGTACAGTATTTTTTTAGCACCATCTTTTACACTTTGGTTACATTAATTGCCGGAAACAATTAATAGTTACACAATTATCATCATAACACAGGTCTAAATTAAACACAGATAATTTAGTATTTCCAATCAACCTGGCTGCATATTTTTGCACTGTGAGAGGAAAGCAGACACTTACAGACATGGGGAGAACAAGCTCCACACAGAAAGGATTTGGACCAGCCCACACGTGGGCCTAAATCAGTACTTTCTTGCATTGAGACAACAGTTACCTACTTAGCCAATGTGCAACCCTAATACAGTATTAACACCATGCCTCAGTGTTAGTATTAAGTTGCTATGGTGGGATGCTGTGGTATCTTTATGGAACATGTAACAATGATTTCCAAGAAATATCACCTTTGGGCTCCTCTGACTAATAGTAAATAATACTAGATTTGTATGTGCATTATAAAATTATTAATTAATTTAAATAAATATGTAATTGAGCAGCAGCCCTGCATAAACCACCTCAACAATTTTACAAAGTTAACACACGTTACAATTTAAAGACCCGTCACAAAATATTACAGTACATAAATGACTGAACAGTAAAATATTGTAAAAATACGCTAGAGGGCAGCATTTACAAAAATATCATACTAAAACAAACTATTTTTGTTTGCACATACGATATTGAGTTCTAGATTACCAAGTTACGGTTGTTTGAATAACAGAAAATGTAAGTAGCATTGATAACTACATATCACTTGATAAGAATTATTACGTTATGCATCAGGACAATTGTCAAAACTAACCAAACGTAAAGCTGCTATTTTGAATGATGTAAACGGGATGGATTTTTTAAACAGCCTGGTTTCCATACGAACTGAACTCGTCGTACTTTCTATTGTAAAGTAGGTGTTTGTGTCGTCGTATACAACGCAAACAGGGTTGAATTAGGGCCAGTACTCACCCCGCTCGTCTCGTGTTATACGCACATCGTCTGTAACTCGTCTGAGTGCGTTGATAAAGGTCTCTGTATCAGAAGAGTGCAGCTCACACTGCACACAGACCTCCAGCTCATCTGGACTTCTCTTATAACCACCACCTGTCCGACTCTCCAGGTGTATCAGTCTCACCCCAAAGCTCTTATATAACACAACAATTCAGATTTTCATTATTCTGCAAAAGCACTCACTGGCAGACACAAAATATTCAAAATGTTTTGCCATCAACTGTTGAATACAATGCAGAATGTTTAACAGGCCTAGAACTTTTATAAGTAAAACTATTGTACAAAATACATCTCATGATATGAAGTAAATAAACTGTAGTTACATTTTTGAATTCCTATATAATGTTCAACGAACACTGTGCTTTTGGATGTTATACATCCCCCCCCAAGCGGATCCTGGTGCACATCATCGACTTGGCACATATTTTATGACCGGGCTAGTAACAACGCCACCGTGCCACCTTTACTGCCTTTTTCATTGTTCCCCTTTTAATATATAAATTGACAATTTACATATAGTCAATCTAATAAAAAAAAATTTACATTTAAATTTTTACGTAAAACATTTATACGTTTAATAAACGTAAACACGAAACGAGTGATTATGCACAACAACCTATTGTATGGTCACTGCAGGCACTCAAGATAGAATTGTATTGAATGCCTGAGCAGCTCTTATCTTTGGAAAGCCTCCCTATATTTAACAACCACACAGATAAACACATAATGTTCCTAATAAATCAATAACCTGGCACACATATTACGAACTAATATTTATTTTGCTGCAATCTCACAATACAATATAGTCCATATATGGGCACAATTATGCTATCCAATATCCATATTTATTTGTATGCGATTCTGCTGTATTAATCTTATTGAAACATTTGGTTCAAGAGGATTTTTGGCTTTCTTGAGGGTGAAAAGCTGTAAATATTCTTATTATATACATACAAATGCACGAGCATAATGTTATAATTAAAATGCGTATCGACTCATTGTAGTACAAAATCACTGGGATGTGTAGTTCA
Organism: Ammoglanis amapaensis; assembly: GCA_028566735.1. NCBI lineage: Eukaryota > Metazoa > Chordata > Actinopteri > Siluriformes > Trichomycteridae > Ammoglanis > Ammoglanis amapaensis. Next base: position 2,882,118 of record JAOUQU010000011.1, on the reverse strand, counting down.
TTTAACATTTCTAGAACTTTAATTATACTATATTACATTTAATAATACTTTTGCAAATAACATGCATAAGTAAAACCTGAAACTATGCAAATTTTTTAGCTTATTATTCTCTTAGTTTTAGTAGTTAAAGTATATTGCTTGTACTATAACACTTTATGAATGTATTATGTTTTTTTTTTTTTACTTCTTCTGGCAAGCGTGTTCTGTGAAAATATTTGACATTATTTATTGTATTAAAAATATATTGACTTACTTGGAAAACTTTGGCAGCTTTGAAGAACCCTGAATTCTTTCCAGACTTTAATACAAGCACGAGATGTAAAACGCTTCTGCCAGTTTTCTCTTCGAAAACCAGGCTCAGATCTTCACTGTGTGATGGACCTGGAGATGAAACCAGAATCTCCCTGTCACCTGTCTTGTCTCGGTCTCTGTCCTTCTCTCTATCTCTACGGGCATCCTCAATCAGGCTCTGCTTCCTCCCGGTGAATGGGGGACTCTGCACTACGCTTTCTGTCTTCATCACACCTCTTTTTAAAATTCAGTTAGTTATTTAATAATTAGTTTTTTTTATTCAATTTCAGGTTTTGTACCTAAATTTACTTACACTGGTGGAGGATGTGGGATTAACTGTTAGCGTTTCTGTCCTCTCACAAATTAGGTAGCTTATATACGAGCATTCAGCTGCTTTATGTAAATGTTATGCTCAAACAGGGCTGGATTAAAGCATTACAGCGTCACGCTTCTGTAGATCTTTTTGAAGAGACCAAATGAACGAAGTGCTTGTTAAACCACCCACAGATTAGAATTATCAGTAAACAGCACTATTGGGAAATCGCAACATGTAATAGGAGATGAAATCAAATATACTCTCCATGGTGCTGAAAACAGCACTGCCAGTTTTAGGCAAAGCAAGGATTTCTCAAAGACATTTCTTAAACGTTCTTATACGTGATTTAATATAACATAAACATAAAAAAATAGTATAACAATAACCAAAATTGTCGGCATTAAATAATAATAGGTCTATACCTAAAATATACCTGTTACTAGTGTACGTTTGCGAAACATTTATTTCGGATCTGTTCAAATTAAACTTAAACATTCCTTATAAAATTATATTTACTAAAATAAATAATATTAACTTGAAACAGGGACACCATAGTGATAGACTCATAGACAAAATAAAAAATGTTGTCCATGAGCCCAATTAGTTCTAGTTAAAATTACAAACATTAATTAAAAAACAAATTCTCATAATCATACTCAATTTAATATTTAACAACTTGTTGTATTCGCAAGTACAGAACTTTAAGTGGTTTACATAATAATAATCAAGATGGCAAAATTAAAAGTAATTATATAAAATAAAACGCATTGAAAATATGATAGATATTTTATTTATTACACAAGTCATGCAAGCAACATATTCTATCATAATGCATTATGTCAAATCAATCAAATCCTCTTTTACAGGAAAATATGTACTGCTTTTACACTAAATGCTAAAATTTAGTAATCATATTAAGACAAATTAATATAAAAAATTATTACAGAACTAGATTGACAATTAAACGTAACAGCTAATTAAATTCTTATTAAGTTAAATAACAGGGCAACTACCAAATATCTCATCAGTGCGGGTAATACTTGATTGTACATTTAGTTCTTTTTAAAACCAAAGACAATAAACTGTTGTGCCCATTTTAACACATTGGATAAAGCAAAACTAGCAGTTAAGATAACATGCAAATGGAGTACTTGGATTATTCATCACTCAAATTTTTGAGAAGCTTCTAAATACAAAAAAACAATAAAATGAATTAAAATAATTTCTCTATTTAGCTTATAAACATTTATTTCATACCCATTTTCAACAGAATTTGAAATACATATGATGACCCCCATTCCAATTGCATACCATTATTTTAAAAGATGTTTACATTTATAGATGGTATAATGTCACCTCTGAATATAAAGAGGTAAACTATATTTGTTAAAAAAAATCCATAAACACCATAAAATTATAACCTGCAAAATTTCTGATTCAAACTAATGAAAGAAAATTATCAAAAATGTTCCTCCAATTTTTGGAATTGCATTCATGAGTTGAAAATGTGTCTGTTATTACAATGTTTTATTCCAGTTTCTCCAAAGCAGTGCACAGAATTCCAATTTCACCTGAAACAAAAAATGAAAAGAAATGAACTTGTTTAATGCATTCTTAGAAATTATACATTTCAAAATTTCAAGAAAATGTATTAAAGATTATAACATTTGATAACTAATTAATTTATAACTAACAAAATTTGTGACTAACGAAATAAACTTTATAACTAAACAATTTTGCAAACCAACCTGTTGCAACAGTGGCATCCTGTAACTAAACAACCAAATTTAGTGAGCTACGGGGCAATTTCTTTTACAAATTGATACAGACAAACCACATTTTTTAATTTCTAGTAAAGCTGGGACACAGAAACTGTTATTCCAATTAAATTATTTTACACCATTACACACATATCATGCCAACCACAACATCTGTTGAACTGTCTATATATAAATATCACAAAGCACTGTTGGCATTAACTGTTCTAATTTTTGTAAGCCAATTTTTCTCAGTGATGCCAATGTTTTGCTCAGAGAATGCTTGGAAACTTTATTTAAGTTTTAGCTTATTGATTCCAAAGGAACGGTGATATCATAATAGGTAGAGATTAAGGCTATCACTTAAATGGCCAGAGATTTAAATCCCAGATATACGGTGCAGCCCCTGTGTTAGATCCTTAACTGTCCTAATGTCAATGACACCATGAAATAGATGACCCTACACACTAACCACAAAAAACTAAACAAAAACTTACTACTGATGCTATTGGCTAGGTTGTGCAGTTGCTTTGGATTGTCCAGAACCTCAATGCTTTGAGTGTAGGCATTGTAACGCACAGAGAAAGCTCTTGGAATTGTTGCAGCATATTTCCTACAAGGTAAAAGAATATGTACATATTAAAGAAGGCAATAAAAATACAAGCACAGTACTGTAGACAATCTACAAAAAAATAATTGTTACCTTACCTGACTTTGTTTTTGGCATCCTCAAAGCTCTCAGCTACAAAGTAAAGTGGCTGAAATTCGGTGATGGGGTATTTCTGTAGGCAGGTCTTCTCTGGATCAAAGTCCAAGATATTTGGTTTGTCAGTCAAACAATACTACAGCGAAGAAAATGAATATAGTATATGGTGGTCATGGTGTGAAAGCAGTAAAAAGTGTAAAGTAAAGACACCTTCTGCTTGCTTAAGTTAGTCATAGTCTAGTTCTTGTCCTTATCTCGCTAACCACCGTTAACCAACAATGTTATTTCAGTTTATGTTATACCATAGTTTGTTGCATAGCCCTGGTCTTTGTTTTCCATCATGTCTGTTTAAAACTTCTTATCAAACATTGCTCAGTAAAACACAACGTAAGAGTCTTCAGCCTTGCTTGACTTCCTCCAGTCGAGACTCAAGGAAGATGCACATCAAGACTCTTCTCTGTACTCATACCCAAATGGTGGAATCAGGCTTCCGTTGTGTATCAGAACTTCTGCATCTTTAAACTTTCTGTCTGTCTAAAGACAGACTAAAACTGTTTTTCCCAACAGATTTTCTATTTAAACTCTTGCCTTCAACTAAAGCATGACATAGTTTATTAGTATGGAAGCACATCTTTAACTTGCTCTGGATAATAGCAAAATGCTGAAAATGTAACTTAATAGTTACATACTAGGGACCTTGTTTTTTAATTGTCCAGTTTATTTCTCTGTTCAGATGGTCTTTCTGTATATATATATATATATATATATATATATATATATATATATATATGGGCTGTTTTCCTTTAGATTATTGTTATCTAAGAAACCCTCTGCTAGAATGACAGTAGCCATTAACTGCCTGAGCTTTTCTTTGTTCTACATATTTTTTTGGAAATGTTTAAAGTATTGTAAATCTTTTATTGCTTTTAAATGTTTTTTATCCAAGCTAAGCACTTTGAACTGCCATTGTGTATGAAAGATGCTATATAAATAAACCTTTTCAGCGCAACCATTTTGTTAACCAAGCAACCAGATTTGGTTGGTAAAGCATTAGAAGCTAACACAGTGCTTTATCGTCTCTTTGGTCCAGAAAACAAATGAAATAATAAAATTTTACCTTCAGCTCTCCAAATGATGAAAGCAGACCTGCCCCATAGGCCTTTATTTCATTGTTTTGCTTGCAAAGACCAAACTCCACAGTAAACCAGTAAACCTATGACATACATATAAGCCAATCAAAATGATTACAGAAAGAACTCCTTAAATTGTTATGACACTGACAACATGGTCTTCTTAACTTTTAAATCATACTCACAGTAGCAAGCTTCTCAATGTACTCATCAGGAGCACCAAGGGAAGCCAGGCCAATTTCCTAATCAGAATTACAGAAGCAATAATATAATGCATGAATAAAAAAATTAATGTATCAGCATGATCATGACAATATTTTGAAGTAGTATGAAATGAACTTATCGCACCTGTGAGAACTGAGCAAAACTGGGGTCAGCAAACAGTGGAACATGGCCTAAAAGCTCATGGCAGATGTCACTGAAATAAAACATATCTGCTGTATCATACACTTTATCTGCATGTTTTGTCAGTATATTTCTTTTAACTCTTTAAAACTGAATTAAGTGTTTGATTTAAATCATTTGTAACTTAGTATATAGAATATATAGAATATAAGTTTCCAATAGCAGCACAGAGAGAGCAGCAGTAGTGGGTTCGAGTTATAAACTTATGTGCAATCTAAACAGCAGTTCCGAATTGTATTCATGTGATCACATTGGTAATCATACAGTTTATGAGTTGTTCATGTGTATGTGTGTGCATATCTCTCTACTTACGGCTCAGGCGTGTACATGGGCTTGGAGCCATGTCGAATGTACTGAGTGGAATGAAACACACGAAAAGCCAGACCAGCCAGGAAGTCACGAGATGAGAGCAGTCCGGCCACAGGGCGCAGACGAAAACCAGTACATGCTGAAACAATACAGTAAAAGTGTTTTAGTGTTGCATGTATTGAGGCACTTTATCCCATACATTGCATAGTACATAGTAACTCACACTGCAGGAAGGTGGAGATCTTCTCCAGCTGTGGGATTTTGTCCTCATGGTAGTCACAGTACTCCTCCAGTAGTGGAAATACCTGGTTATGCTCACAACAAGCATGTGTTGGGTATAAGGTTTTTAATTCTCGATATACTGTTCCCCATGTAGTACATTCTTCCTTTGTGTATTCCACATGTGGGATGGGCTCACCACTAGAAAAAGAGAACAATTAAGGTGCAATTTTAACCTTTGCAAACTTTGTTTATTTTACCCTAACAGAACATTGAATACGTGTTCGACACGTATGAACTGAACTTAAAAATACTAATACTGTTTCTGTAAATATGCAATACACTGTGTATACAACAATCAATTAAACCTAAATGAAGACAAATCTCATTAGAATTAATGCAGGAATTTAGATTTCCTGAGTATAACGTAACGATTAGATATATGAAAATGATAAAACTAGTTTATTCTGTTTTTTACTCTCATCATTGCTTATGTCTCACTGCTATGTAAATGCATGTTTCCATAGTGGGTGTTTGAGAAATCCTTAGTTTTGTAATGCACGTGTGAATAATGCAACTTTATTATAGTGAAAAAACAGTTTGTTCAGTGTCCTTGTTCTCAGACCGTATAATTTCTTACACGTTTGTTTGCTAGAATGTAATTTTCCAAATATGGAACACAAAACTAGATGGATGATGTGGATGATCATTGTGCCCCAAAAACTATGAGACAGACATAAAGAAATATGAACATTCTAGACAATACAATAAATGTCATGATCAGTAGTTACTGTCTGTAGTTGTAGGCAATGTCAGCAAATTCCTTTCGCCTGGCTCGGTAGACCTGGTCTTTAAAGCCCTGTAAACAATAACAAAAACAGAACAATGCTAGATCATCAGGTGAACAATCTTGTAGCTCAAGGTCTAAATACAGATTAGCGTTCAGGCCTGATCCAATACAACCTTTTTTGGCAATATTGCTTATTTGTGTCAAGCTTGGAGCAGTGAAAACATATTCAAATGAAGCCTTTGTAGAGTGTTTGCTGCTCATGATGAATACATTTTAGTTTAATGGCAACTGGAAAGGGTGCAATTATTTATAATTATAGGGGCTCAATTAAAGTGATGACATCAATTTGAAGCCGTGGACTGCTTGAATTAGAATAAAGAATAAGGCTGGAGCGTCATCATGTCCCCAGTCTTTTAGCAACAATAAGCATCCCTTAAAACACACGCACCCACACATGGACACATCAAAACAAAAAGTAATGACTCGCTTAGACCTACATGTAAAACAGACGAGAAAATCTTTCCACTCATTGCTCTTTAGTTTTTACTTAAATTAAACTAGAACTAAAAGGCTTTTTTTTATCTGCTTCTGTTTTCATGTTTTTGTTTAGGTGTGAATTTTATTCATTTATTTGCTTATATTTGCATTATTTGCATTTTATTGTAAATTAATAAAATATTTCTGTCTGGGTAAATATTGTAACTGGTTCTTGTTTGGTTTAAAGTTAAACTAAAAATGTTTTCATGACAAAAATGCATATTCTGCAAGTAGTATAATATAACAGACATATACACAAAATAACACACTACAGCTTACAGGGTGATCGGCATCCAGTTCAGATCCATAACTCAGAATCTGGTTGGCAAATCTGTCCAGATCCTGGATGGTTTGGGGAAACCATGGCACTGTTAAAACAAAATGAAATAAACAATGCATTTGTATAACATCTGCTTGATTTTTCCAAGCAATAAATGTTAACTACAACCAGTTGGCTCAGGAATGTGTCAATTATATTGAAATTAAGCTTTATGAATAACAGGAATAAATAAAGTTTTAAAACAATTGATTAACTATTTCCCTTGTAATTCGCTTTGGATAAAAGTGTCAGCTAAATGTTATGTGATGTAATGACAACAAGAAATCTAAGAACGACTTACGATCTCACTTTTTGTGAGTTTGTAAAGTTGTGTTTGTAAGCATCTGCCACGTAATCTGCCATTATCAACAGTCTATTATAAACTATACAAACACATATTTCACAGTAATATAAACACTCATGATGACAATTATATAGGTTAGTATGTTAGTTAGTTTAGTATGTTCTTGAATGTAGATAAAGTACATTATTCAACAAAGACAACCAAAAATATAAACATTTTTGACATTTTAAACAACACAATAATTTGTTGTTGTGATAATTAAACTATTAAAATTAACTAATATAAACTATTTAAGAGGTACTATTAACAAAGTGATTTAGGATGTCAAAAGAAACATCTAAACTATAAATATTTAAATATAGTATTTTATATTTATTTGGTATACCTAGATGTGTCTGTGTTTTAAATATAACATTGTCAGTCATTGTATTAAACATAATATACTAAATTAAATTATTCATGAGTTTGAGAAAATCTCAATACTTGATTTATTGTAACCTACCTGTGTCTTTCTGCTTGTTTCTTGACAGCTCATGAACTTGCCCACTAATCTGGCCACGCAGACTGTTGATGACCTCATCCAAAATTTTGGAGCAAGCTGTGTCCACACTGATAAAGAACTCATATTCTCCCTTGTTTATGCGTGATGGTCGGGATTCAATGTGGGTCAAATTGATGCCTTTTTCCTGTAAATTAATTTTTGAATATAAATTCATCTGAATAATAAATAGCTGATGTCAAATAAAACCAAAAATATGTACCCAAGAGATATTACAAGACAGACTTGCATTTTAGCATTAATGGTGAATGAAAAGAAACTATTGTTAAAATTGTGATAGTTGCTCTTATTTTGTAGTTGTAGTACTGCACTAAATGCACACATTGTTTGTGGTCGCACCATCTTTTGGAAAACAACCAGTAAATATGCACCTATTATGCTTTATTACTTGTTATTACTAGTTATTTCTCAGTGACTTTCTTCTTCTCTTTCTCTTTTATTATAGTTATAGCCGATATTAACTGCCATATTGTCAGTATACCATAAACTTCAGTGCACACGTAATGTGTCACGTAACATTTCTGCATTTTGTTTTGCATTTAATTGCCTTTATAAAACTTAATAGTTACTTTGATGATTCAGTGGAAGGACATGGCTAATTATGCTTTGTGGGTCTGTTGCTTTCTTGTAATCTTTAATATCAAACTAGTTATATTTAATTTCCACTACACACTGATCTGGAATAAAATGATTCACATATTGCACAGCTAAATTGAATAACACTATTTTAATCAAGGCAACTGAGAAATAATTTTATAATTAATGAACTATTTATAATTAACATTACCCTAAGGCTGTGAATACCAGTTTGACCACAACATTGTCAAACATAAACATTTGTTGGGACCAACTTTACTTAAACTTAGTAGCTTCCTGGCCTTTTTAAAAATGCTAAATGTTAACACTATAAATTAAACAGTAACTATGCAGCTTGCTAGTTCTTGTGTTCTCTATGTGTACACTGTATAACTACCGTGTTACTTATATGCGTATAGCAAACAAAACGCTTTGAAAAAGACACAATGAATATCACTCATTTTTACTCAGGAACAAGCCACTAATCAACCACAGAACACAGTGATCTTAACAGCCCAACATAATTGAGCATTGAGTGCTTACAGAGCTATACCACATCCCTCTTTCTCAAAAGGGATACGTGGCCCAGTATGGAAACCTATTCCCGCTACCTAACATTTAAATAAAAATCCAGCACGTATTTTTTTCTAATTTTTAAGTCAATTGCTATCTCATTATTTTGGCTTACTAAATCATTACATATAGATACTAAGTACCTGAACTTAAAGCATCAACTACAATACAGGACTCAAGTCACTTTTCCATGTATGTACTCCAAAGCATTATGGATTAAATTTTCAGTAAGTTAATTTATAATGTTATACATAAAGTTTACATTTTAACACTTTCAATCAGCATTGTGTTATATTTTATTAACTTTCGTATTTATGCTTTTCCTACCATAGAGCTCAAAACAAATATTCTCAAAAATTTTATTATTCTTTCACTTTTCTCAAATTAACAAGCAAAAAAAAAGAAAAACTAACTTGTATTAAACACAAAATATTGAATCACTCTCTATAATTGGCAGATCATATGACAGCCCTACCAAATCTAGTGTAGCATGTAAGACTTACATTTAAGAATTACATTTAGTGGTGAATCTAAATCAGGCATCCGAGAATTCAATCCCTCAGACTAAGTCTGATGATCACCAAGGTAAGTGTCTGTAAACAAACTTTGGTGTATCCTTCTCAGATGTCGTTTGTTCCTTCTAAGTGTTTTACATGCAGGTGTTTGTAGACTGCATGAGTGTGGTTTATTTGTTTATTTGCTGATTAACAACTGCAGATGCCCGACCTTGATGTGTCTGCATGTGTACAAGGTCACCTGGGCTTGAATTGCATTTGCATTCTTGTTGTAGTGCATGTTTTGACGCATCTGTAACTCACATATTTTTTTTAATGGACATGCTGTGGAGTGGAATGCTTCAGCACAGCACCATACCAAATAAATTTACTTCTTTGTGACTTCTTCAACCAGTGCTCTTCAACAATTAGAGTTCCTCACATGTATCACCACCTAGAGTTTGTTCGTCTGCATGGGTGGCAAGCCCGGATCTACAATAGGGGCAACCTGGGCACGTGCCCAGGGGCCCTTGGGCAGAGAGGGCCCTCTGGCTCCTTTGGAGAATGTGAATGTTAGGGTTGAGAGGGGGCCCCATGAGCCTCAGTGCCCAGGTGCCCCTAGGGTTATTAATCCAGCCTTGATGGGTGGTTACAAGAGCAGTCCAGCAAGCCCTCGTGTTTGGCCGTGGTACATTCTAAAGACACTACGCCATCCACAGGCAGACCTAAAAGCAATTAGCACAGTATTTCTGGGTTGTAAAACAGATGCTCCCCATATCCACTAATACAAATGCCTGTGAAGCACATTTGCATCTACTCCTGTGTCTAGTTAAAAGTTGACCTCCCATGCCATACTATTTCACGCCATATAATGTCTTGCTATTTAATTTTCTTCGTATTGTATCATGCCTATGTATAAAGTATACATTTCACTCTTTATGTTGTTCACAGGTTTTGTTTCGTTGCGGCCTTTGTTGTCTGGGTCAGGTTTACATACCTTTGCCAAATGATTGTTCTTTCTGCATTTGTGACATACTGCACCACAAGCTGGTGGCGCGGTGGCTAAGTGGTTAGCGCCTCACAGCAAAAAGTCCCAAGTTGTATTCCCGGGTCTCTCTCTGCGGAGCTTGCACGTTTTCCACGTGTCAGCGTGGGTTTCCTCCAGGTACTCTGGTTTCCTCCCACAGCCCAAAAACATGCACTAGGTTAATTGGAGATGTGTAAAATTGTCCTATAGACTCACAAGATCCCTGTAGCAATACGGGTTGGAGAAAGGCAACCTAGTAAAAAAAACTGCTGGTAGGCTGGTTGGGAACCGAGTGTTCACTGAGCTATACTACACTAGTCATTTAGTCTTAAAGGGATTGAGCTAGAAGAATCATTTTTAGCTTTTTTAGACAGGTAGTCAAATATAAACATTATTAAATGCCCACTCAAGCTGTGGGAGTCTGATTGTGTTATTGTGGGAAAAGGTTTCAAAATATCTATCAAACAAAAATAATTATTTATCAAGATTAACATTTTCTATATTAATTAGACAAATAAAGCATAGCTTCATTGTTGTGATACAGGTAGTACATTTAAAATATGTGCATGTCTTAGTCTTTAAAAAGACATACAATTGAGTTGTCTGAAAAAGCTTTACATAAAAGCCTTAGTTTTAATGTATTTAATGTTTGTTTAACTACAAGCTCAAGAAAATGCCAATTTTATTAATACGATTTATTTAGGGCAACCTATTTTAAATATATATTTTTTAATTTTCAGAAAAAGGGTGCCACAGGATACTCTTTCTGATTGGCCCAAACAGGAGGTGGGCCAGCATGTACAATAATTTCTTACGGCTATAAAGTCTGTTTGCATCTTCCAAATTTACCCTTTCCAATCTGGAAACAGCTGGATCAAATCATGAAATTGCTGCATTCCCACAAACTCACACATCTACAGCTTATAGGGCAAAAGTAAAATATGTTTTAGGATGGAAATGTCCCATTAATGATTTACTCTTTTGAACCAAATGCTCCACACTTGTACCATATGCAGTATAATCACTTTCAGATGTATCTATTTCAGTTTTTGCAGATTTTTGGACTGTTTTATTATTATGTACTTTTTCAAATATTCTTTCTCTTCACAGGTTTAAGAATTTTATTTAGATTTGTTGTCTTTTACTTTTCACTAAATATTACTCCCTGAGAGTCATAGATTAAAACTGTTGCACAACTAAACATAAGACAACAAACAGAGTAGGAGTGGTTAGTTGTTTGCAAAGTGTTGCATGTTGGGATGAAGTGCAACATGGCCATGTGCCATTAGTGAACTGTGGCCTGCACATGGACGGGTATTTTAGAGGTGGAGTAGGGGGTGGATTATATCCTGTGAGAGTTGATAGGCCACAGCTAGGCTTTTGATCTTACTTTATGGAAGTTGCCAGAATGCAGGCTACCATTCTGCAGCCTTTTAAATAATTACTTTCCAAAAACTTTTTCTAATATTTAAAAGTGCTGTGTAACCATTTTTGTTAACTTAGTAAAGTTAATGCACATTTTAATATAATATTTTAATCTACAGTACACATAATTCTAGTCTTTAAAACACATCTGTTAAACACATTTTAACAAACACATCTTAACAAACACCAAATGTATACAAAAATATATCATTCTGTAAAGCCATTTTCTCAACTGTTTTATTAAGTCATTCAAACATGGGTTCAATTTTGAATTAAATACTAGTAAAGAATCCATTGCAAAACTCTGTGTGTTTTATTTACTGTTATTGCTAACAGATGTAAAACACTGACAGTAGAATGTGATGTACTGTGGTCTTCAGCACTTTATACATTTTTAGCACATGTTGATGCAGGGTTTTCTTACTGCTAAATCTGTCATGATCAAAGCAGCCATTATTCAAAGAGTCCATTAATGCTACAACATACAAAAACATTCTAGACATTTGTGATTTTAACTGAGTGTCTACTTTGGGAAAGATTCTACATTCTTTTTTATTCTTATTCTTCCTTTATTCCATCTTCAATACATTATTGTTGCTTCTGTTATTGGTATTACTTTTACTATTGTAGTTGTTGTATCTAAATTTGTTTATTAAGCACAGTACACATTTATTAATATACTTTATATGTTTTAAATTATTTTGGCCAATAAACTGACTTGAGATAATATAATACTAAAATTACATAAAAAATAAAAACATCATCTTTTGGACTTGAAATGATGAAATACATACACAATTAGTCTGCCAAATTTATTCTGACGCTGTTTGGATATTTTCCAATAAACACTGAAGAAAACACTTGCGTCAATCGACAATTATACTATATAGCACATTGCCAATGACAAATTGATTTAAAAACAAAACATGCACTTTGAAACAAGTGGGATGATGCTTTGGGAAAGGTCCAATAAATCTAGGATTTATTTGAAGAGATGGTAAAGCACTGACACAAAGCGTATATGTGAGCATACGCTAACTTTGATAGAATTTTTTTTTATATTCAGAATACTAATTTTCACTTTTTTTGTCTTCCCCATTTAACCCATTCTGTGCAGTGAAACATACAATATAACATGCTCAAGAACCAGTATCATTCCTATCGCAAGCCCATTTCTCACCCAAATCATAGAAGAAACAATTCTGAACTGTATGAACTCAGATATGCTATGTGTTATATCTGAGTATATATGCTATGTGCGGTCAAAATGTGTTTTAGCTTTCACATTTTTCAAACACACTTCTATAGTTTTACATGTATCTTATAAAATGTGTTTTAATAAAAATAAAATGTATACTAAGAATAAAATGTACAGTGAATTTGGTATAACTTTTGAAATACTGTATTTTAGTATGTCATAAATGTCACAAAAAAGTTGGTTGAGTATATGAAGTACATTAATTTTGATTCATGACTAACATTTTTTCTCTTATTCATTTATGGAAGCTATTTTGTGTTTGTTTCAGGTCATTATTTTCCACTCTGTTTTGACTAAATTGAGTGTATTGCAGTGCTCTGCTGCTTGTACCACCTCACTTTGGTAATGGACTGTGGGATCCAATTAATGAAAGAAGCTGTAACAGTGAATCACAGTTATAAGGCTACATCTTTATCACCGGCAGCAGTGAGGGATCACTCAGAACTTTATTGCTTACTTTCTGTGAGAGTCTCCCCATTGCTTAGTCAGCACCTTAGCAAAATTTTAAACATCTGATTTGAGAAACTTTGGTTAAATCTCCCACCCTAACATAACAGCCAATATTAGAGTCGGTATGCCAGGCAAGCTCATTATTACTTCAAGTAACCAATGAAATGTTTATTGAGTATGCATGACTAACTATGAATTAAAACTGTTATGCTTTATGTAATCAGTGTACGCACAAATGATTACAGTGTTTGAGGTGGGAATAACTTCAAGAGAACTACCACCACCTCAAACTATAAATACACATTTAATGGAACAAGGCTGATCAGAAATGTGGAATTTAACTTCAAATAAAGCGCAAAGAGCAAAAAGGACTGGATGCCATGTGACTTTATTTGTATGTGAGAGGTTATTTGTATGTGAGACAGGTTTAAACTGGGTCATTTCATTATACATACATATGTATACATCTAACTTCTCCAGTTGAGACTAAACTTTTACCTAACTTACCAGTTTTACATTTTGAGATTCTTAAAATTGATAAACTTGGGGAGAGAGTGATTATTATGATGTTGTATGTGTGCATCAATTTGTACTAAATAAAAGTGGGATTATTATATTCTCACACTGTTACACACATTATTATAGATGTATACTCTGTATGTAATGCATACATTGTTGTCCATGAAATGTGGACGCAAACACTTACCTCAAAAATCCTAAGGGCTTTTGCTAGAGCCCCCACTTCTTCTTTTATGGAGAAAATGCAAGAAAGAACACCAGTTTTGTTGGTCTTCTCCTCAAGATACATTGAGTTCTGAAAGTAGAAAAAAACTTAGTATATGACTCGCCACTTTTGTTGTTAACAAATATAGAACATAAACATTAAAATGTGCTTGTTTTAACAAAAACTCTCAAGTAATTCAATTAAGTCAAGTGACTTAATTAAAATTGTAAATTATAAATTAGTAATGTTTGGGTATACATGGTATACACATGTAGCTAGATGAGGCTACATGAGCTCATGACTCCATCAGCCTCACATTCCTATGTATAAACATTCACATGATTAGGAATGGGGGTAGCACTGAGGTTTAAGGGTTAGCACTGACGCCTCACAGCAAGAAATCCTGGGTCGGCTTGGGGACTTTCTATGTGGTGTCAGCATGTTCTTCCTGTGTCCGCAGGGGTTTACTCCGAGCACGCAAGTTTCCTCCCACAGTCCAAAAACATGCAGCTAAGGCAAATTGTAGATACCAAATTGTCCAAGACTGTGTTTGATGTGACTTGTGTATTGTTTGAAACTTGTATGCTAAATGAAACCTGTCATGGATATGCTCAATAAATAAATAAACATGATTTGTAATTGAGCAACCACCCACATCAACACATAATTAGCTCTAATACAAGCCTAATGCTTCTAATGCTAAAATATTATACTTTATCAGATATTTAATATGTTTTGGAAAATGCAATAAAATATCAATTTAACAGATGCTAAATGTGCATTAAAAAGCACAATAGAGCTGATCTGTGAAAGATTAAACTGATTTTACTGTCTTTTTACTTTATAATAAAGTACTTACTCTTCCGTAAGTGGAAATAGTATATGGAAATGTAGATTGCACATTTAATATATATGTTAGTGAAGTATATGCAAACATAGAAAACAGTTTAAAAGTGTTTGTGACAAAGTATTTGGCATTTTCATTTTCAGCTAAATTGTTTTTCTAGATAAATTATTCATACATTTAACCCATTTAAAACGACTACTGTTTTCAAAACTAATACATGTATACATTTTCAACCTATTTGAAAGAAGAAAAAAACATTCCAGCATTATTACATTTTATATGCAGATAGTGGCTACATTTTGACATAATAATAATAATAATAATAATAATAATAATAATAATAATAATAATAATAATAATAATAATAATAATAATAAT
>JAOUQU010000011.1:2855152-2866624 GCA_028566735.1 Ammoglanis amapaensis | reverse complement strand
TCCCTAGTGAATATTTCATTCCTTAAGTTTAGATAGACAACAGTCAAAGAATACAACTCTGCTAAAACCAGTTAAAATGTTGATATAATATAACAGCGCACAGTCTGAATTAGTTTACATTTTACTCCTTCCACGACTTACACAAGTTTCTGCTCATTCACTTAATAATACTTCTACTAATAATTATAATATTAATATATATAATAATAATAATTAAAATAATAATAATTTATTTAGCATAATTTAAACATTAATAATGCTTGACGTTTATTTGATTTTTTCAAATGTATTTTTTTTTAATAATTTGTTGTTTTACTATTTGCCTCAAATGTCATTTTAAACACAAAGCTTTTTCAAACTAAAAAAAAAACTCTTGTCACACTTCTCTGCGAGTTGTTTATTCAGAGGCAGGAGCGGCACGCGCCCGGCGTACGCGCACCAACCGCACGGACTGCTGAGCTCTAGTGGGCGGGGCCAACTTGGAGCGCGTGGGCCCGGCGCTCGGTTGAAAAAGCGCGCTGGCGCACTCACACACTCAGAAGCAGCAGGTCGGGGATCTGGCCAAGCTCGAAACAGTCTTGGCACACGTGAACGCCACGAGCGAGACGCGAGGGCACCGGCCACTACAAAGCAGAGCTTTTAGAATTGTCGTCGCACGCGAATACTTTGACTGAAATGGAAATCGCCACCAAGATGGATCTAAGTGTAGAGCAGGCGCAGTTTGTGGCACCTGCGTGCTATTTTTCAAGTGCATCTCAGACCCTTGCATTGAGCCCAAGCGAAGGTCAGTGTGCATCCAGCAAGTCCAAACAAACCAAGAGGCAGCGCTCGTCTTCGCCGGAGCTTCTGCGATGCAAACGGCGCCTGAGCTTTGCAGGATTCGGCTACAGTCTACCGCAACAACAGCCGCATGCGGTGGCTAGACGCAACGAACGCGAGCGCAACCGAGTCAAGCTGGTTAACAACGGTTTTGCCACGCTGAGAGAGCATGTACCAAACGGAGCCGCCAACAAGAAGATGAGCAAAGTGGAGACCCTCCGATCAGCCGTCGAGTATATCCGGGCACTACAACAGCTGTTGGATGAACACGACGCAGTGAGTGCAGCCTTCCAATCCGGCGTCATCTCTCCCAACGTCCCGCACACCTACTCCAACGACATGAACTCTATGGCCGGCTCGCCTGTCTCCTCTTACTCCTCAGATGAAGGTTCATACGATCCGTTAAGTCCAGAGGAGCAGGAGCTCCTTGACTTCACAAACTGGTTCTGAACACCCGATAAGGTTAGTTAGCTTTACTTTCTTATACTTATATAACTGTTTTGGTTAATGACCGTTTGTCTAAACATATTGTTCCACAGTTCCACGTCTGATCAGATATTTTCTTGCATTTTAGGAGGATCATGAACAATGTCAGCACTCTCTCCAGAGGTCCAGATATTAAACTCTGCGCCCTCGATGAACACAAGGCACAGTGTTTACGCTCCCGTCCCGTTGGATAAACCAGAGTTCACAAAGAGACTAAGGCCCACGCAAGGAAAGCGTCCAAAGTGACACCCATCCAACGTTCCCGAGTCAAAGGACTTGTAGACAGTGAAAGAAAAGGCACAATGCGCCGGAATGCCGTTGCCTTCAGCGCACGCGTCCCATCCATTTAGAATTTTCTATTTTTTTGCATTTCTATACAAGCAATTCTATTAAAAAAATTATTTTTAATCTATGCTAAATCCAAACAAAAGGTCTGTTTTGCACAGCAAATCCCCCAGTTGGTTTTATTCATGCAGAATTCATCTACAGCAGGTGTCTACACACCGGCGTTTATTGTCATTGGACATTTAATCATGTACCTGTTTGATAATCAGGAAGATTAACACTAGCTTCAACAGTGGACGTTTCGTGTACTATGTAAAAATTAATTAGCACTGCCGGTGCTGAACATCAAAGTTCATTCAAATTGTAGATCTGAACGCTGAGGATTTTGCTGTGCATCCCACGTGGACATGCAACTTTATGCTTCCAACATGGCAACATTTATTATAATGAAGTTCTATTTGTATAAAATTCTTTAAAATTATATTAAGCTATTTTTGTATGTATGTAAGAGATTTATAGATATTTTGTACACATCCATTGTAATATCTTTATATATTTTTTGACTTATACATAGCCTATTGCTTATTACCTCTTGCCTTTCCAGACTTGCAGTCTAAATGCATCTGTTTTAGGTTTTAGGCTTTTGAGAGAAGGGGTTTGATACTCCAGTTTTATTTTAGCACCAACGTGTCTTATTTAAAATAAATTACAAGTAATATGAATCAGCGTTTGTAGTGATCAAATGTTATGCAGCTATTGTCAAAACGGCAGTCTAGTTTTTTTTCTCTGTACTGCCTTTGCAACTCAGCCTTTACATTATTAACCATCTGTTTCTCAGAAGAAATAGGAAATTGCCTTACATCCATATTTTTACACATTACTGTCATAATAAAATATTTCTGATATAACTGTATATTGTCTTGTATTTTATATATTTCCATAAAGATAAGAACAAAGTTGGTATTTAATATTTTTTTCCTTTTAACCAGGGTTTAGCTATAGTAAAGTGGAACGTAAAATTATTTGGGTACCGGTCTTATTACAATACCAATTCAAGTAGTGATTCAAATATAACTTCTAATGTCTTTAAACATGTTTCCTCTGTGTAAAAAAAGCATATCCATAAATCTCAAATCTTACCACTTGTGTTTTCAAGTTTTCAAGCGTGGTAATTATTAAAAAGACAATTAGATACAAAAGAAAGAAATTGTATGAGTTGTATGAAATCTATAGTCATTTTAAAAACTTTTTAACAAATTAATGAATTTTTAATTTTAACAAATTACCCATATGTGTTTTGAAAATTAGTTATTGGAATAGGTGACCCGTACATGCTGACTGTCCAATTTCATTTTAAAACTTCTCAATAGTTATTTCTACTAAAAAGCCAAAACTTTTAATCTTTAAGAAGTTCTTGACCTCTTCAGAGGAACAGCATTTACAATATTGTACACACATATTGTATCATAGTAGTGACATTCTCAACTAATGTTGAAGTTAAACCCATGATGTTTTGAGTTTAAATAGGCAAAAAGATATTTAACAGTTTTCTCAAAAAGATCATGGAGTGGATGTGACTAAGTACATGCGTAAACTACCACAATGTATGAAAATTCAACATTAGAAAATGGCTCAACATGTCGTTGTGATATGTAGCTAAGCCGCGTGTTCTAGGCGCGTGGCGCAGTTGCAGAGCGCGTGGAACTTTGCGCCGGTTGTGTAGAGGGGAGCGCGCCCGTTACGTCACGACTCGTGCCTCTTTACCAGCGGCGCGCGACCTGCAGTCAGCAGAGCAGAACGTGCACTACATGAGCCAGGAGTCAACAACTATCTCAAGCACTTCCCAATGTGCTCGTGACGCCCAGATAGCAACAGAAAAAGACACCGATGCGCGCTCATCATATTTTAGTGCGAAATGCCCGGATGTTTCCGTCGCTAGTATTAATCAATTAAAAATGATCTTTTTTTTCTAATCAGTGACAATAATTTTATAAATAAATAAATTACCAATAAATAGAAAAAATGAAAATGTAATTCATTTAAAATTTTAAAATTTTTAATTTTTTTTGGCATTTATATATTTTTTATTGTAGTGTGACATATAGAAATAAAATTAAACAATATTTTATATGATTAATTATGTTTTTGCTTTAGACTTTGACTTGATTATTCTTTCAATGTTTTGACTGAGCTCAAATAGGCAAAGCTAGTATTTTATATATAAAAATTGTGATTACAAATTAGTATTTCACCATATGTTGTCCAAACATTATGACAGAGCAGAATGAGAAAGTAAAAAAAAAAATTCAGGACCTTAGACAGCTCACTCCGTACTACATCTCACTGTAACACAGTAACAGTGTTTACAATGACAGTATTTTTTCCTTTTCAACAGTGTGGTACAAGTAAAGTTCATAATACGAATTAGTAACTATTAGAATCCAAATTGATTAGCTGAATCCTACATGTTATGGCCAGTATTCTCACTTTTGTTGTATTAATATCTTTAAAACACTGTTCATATGCAACAGTGTGACTAAGTTTGGTGGCTCTAGCCACATCACCTGCAGGTTGCCACTGTTTAGCCCTTAACCAAGCTCTCAGTTACCCAGACTGTTAGAGCACTGTAAGCCACGCTAGGTAATTAATTTTGTTTATTAGAATTTTACCAGCTTTAATTGACTTTTGGCTACATTCATCAGAAAATAGTTAAACAATTCATGAAACTCAAGAATTATACAAGTTATATATACACAACCATGGATCCAATTTATCCAGCTTAGACCCACACAGTGACAGAGGACGTACAAATTTTACACACAAAGATTACAACCACCCTACCTAAGGATCTAACTCAGGACGTTCTTGCTTCGAGACAACAGTGCTACTTACATAGCCACAGTGCTGGCACACTCCAAAAATAATTTCTTTTGACTCTTTTTTTTATTCAGCGTCTCCACCTGGCTGCATGTTTCTGGACTTTGGGAAGACACAGAGGCTCCCAAAGAAAATATGCAATGATAAAATGGCTCTTGAAGCTAAATGCAAATCACACCAACTTTGTCACATTTTGTAAAACACAATAGATAACAGTCAATTTTTATTTATGTTTAAAGTGTAAAGACAAAAGTGTCAATTTTTGCTGGATTTTAAATATCAAGCAGCTCAACAATGACCACAGAAATAGACCTGTTTCTGCATCAACGACTCCTGGTGGTAAATGGTGGTAAAAAAAAAAGAAAAAAAAGGTAAATGTAGTTTTTACAGAGTATAAATTGGTTTTACAAATAAATAAAATGCGGTGCAAAAAGATATTGCATAAAGGCAGAGCCAACAAAGCATATTGATTTTTTTCAGATCAGTAATTCAGTATGTAACATTTCTATAATATCAGTTAATTAAAACGTTTTATATCTAATACATCAAAACTATGTTTTTAAAATAAGTATATTGCTGTTACAGATTGCTCGTGTCATCAAGTGGATTTGC
Organism: Ammoglanis amapaensis; assembly: GCA_028566735.1. NCBI lineage: Eukaryota > Metazoa > Chordata > Actinopteri > Siluriformes > Trichomycteridae > Ammoglanis > Ammoglanis amapaensis. Next base: position 2,861,545 of record JAOUQU010000011.1, on the reverse strand, counting down.
AATGACAGAATTGTGGATAAGAATAAAAAGAGGTAGGTAAGCCAGAAAGTCTAGCAGGTCTAGAGATCGTAAGCTGCGCAGCTCCTGTCTAACTTTCTCTTCATGCTCTTCACGAATCCCCCCTGCTTTTAGCTCCACAAGCAGTTGTTCAGCACTGATACAGCCCTGCTGTTCACCAGATCCTCCTGACTGGCCCTCGACCAGGAACAGGAACATTTGCTGCAGAGAGAATGCACAGGTACTGTAAGTCAATTTCAGTTATTTATATTTCACATGAAAATCTGAAGATTATTAAGGAAACTGCTCAGTAGTAAAAATACTAGACTTTTTAAACTGCTAATGTTGTTCATTTACCACTGTTGGCCCTTAATCCTTAATTTTTTGTACTGCAATTGATCACAATGTAGGTTGCACTAGATAAAAATGTCTGCTAAATACATTACACAAATCTAAATTTAAAAAGCATGAAGACTCATGAAGAGTATGAAGAGCATTTATTTTGTTATTTTTAAGTTTTTTATTATATCAAATTCAAGGAAGATAATGAGAAAAATGTCTGGGTTACAGTAAAAGAAAGATATGGGTAATATATATTCACTATAATCAAATGTTTATATTTTAGCATAAACCCAATTCATAATTGGTTAATTTTAAATATAAATATTTATTGAAATATGAACATGAATATGAAACGACGATCATAGCTTCCAATTTAAACAGATGTTTAACTGGGAGAAAGCTCATAAGAAGAGATTAATGTGTTCATTACCTGTTTGTGTGTGTGTGTGTGTGTGTGTGTGTGTGTGTGTGTGTGTGTGTGTGTGTGTGTGTGTGTGTGTGTGTGTGTGCATGCTTTCCTATTCATGTCTGTGTCTGAAGAGGCTCAAGTTACAGCAGCTTGTTCTGGCTCTTCTGTAAGTGCACCTGTTTGCACAGTTAAATGCATCCAAGGTAATGACTAAGGTTGTGTGTGTGTGTGTTTCCTATAATCCCCTGGCAATATGCCCGTTCTTCTCTACACTCCTCCCAACAACAAATCCACCTCGTGCTTGCTCTGTAATTAGCCAGCCCTTTCTCTGCTAACCCTAAGAACTGGCAGCGGGGGCTCAACTTCCCTCAGCGGCCCCTTTGGCACAGGGCTTTCAAAGTCTCCTCTTCTTACTCTGACCTCTGTTCTGAGAGCGTCTGTCCATCCCTCGCTCTTTAATGGCCACCCTATATGCCTTAGTTTCATCTGAGGTGAGCAGGGTGTCTTAACTTGATTACAGAGCGCATAGCACTGGTCGTAAACAGCCGGCTACTTTAATGAGATTTACTTACTTTAATCCATGAATAAAGGAGAAAGGTGCAAGAAGAAAAAGGGGAAATGGTGCAAGAAAAGAAGATAAAAATCCTACTTCTTCTCACTTTTACACATACTAGTGTGCAGCTAGTTTTACTAAGCCAGTGTTCGATTTGCCCTTTAAAGCATAAAGCAGTCTTTATTTCACTATAATTAACCCCCAATCCTCATCCAACCCCAAATAAGTGAGAGGACAAGAGTGGGGCAAAAGAGACAAATCTATGAAATGGCCATAACCAATGGGGGAAAAAGGTACTTGAGACAAACCTTTGCTTTGTACAGCTTTTTTTCCAAAGACTGGAAGTCCATCTTGCAAATAAGTGAACGCATGAAACCACTGTTCAGAACAAAAAAAGTATTATCCAAAACATTTGACAAATACGCAAGAGCATTGCTGAGTTTTTGGTTGGCATAGTGATTCCCTGATGTAAAGGTCTGTATATATTTTACATACTTTCCTCACATCAACATGGGTTTTAACTATGAGCTTGTGTTTCCTCACACAGCAAATTGGAGATACATTGCCTGTAAAAAAACCTGTCCTGTCATATACTTAAAGTGTAAAGCAAAATATCCTAATTAATAAGCACATTAATTAACTGATACAGATGTTTAGTCCATGGTGATTTAATTGGATTTTTTCTAAAACTTTAATTCAAATCATTTAGATATTTTACCACCCACTAAAGATAACATTAAAAACATTAGATGGAGAATTTCATTTTATGTACCATATAGAAATTTAATTGTGAAGATGCATCATGTCATAAAGCCTATTAAAAATAGTTTCAGAAACATGATATTTCTCAGTGGGTGTGTTCATGTAGGAATGTCTAGATGTAATTAAAAATTCAAAATTTTAACAGAAGGTTTCCAACATCTTATGGAATGCAGGCCACAAATAAGTAAAATTGGCTCTTGATTGACAGTCACTAATTTATATAGCTAGTATTGGTAGAATTCTGGTGGATGAGTAGACTACTGATTTTGGCGGGTGTTTTTTTGGCTCACATATTGTCTGTTTGGGAGGGGGTAATTGTGGCTGCTGTTGATGATAAAGTGTTTTGAGCTCTTTGTGGTTGCTCATCATGGTCTGTCCCATAAACAATGATCCTCGACACGAGGCCAAACTACCATGTTAACGATAAAAACTGCCCCAGTGAACAGAACAAGGTGGGAGGTGGCCTGTGGACTGTGTAAAAAAGGAGTGTTGGGTCATGCTGTTGGGCAATGTGTCTGTTTGCTGATCAGAAATTACACATACACAGTCACACATTGTGAACATTGATAATTATCCAAAGACTTAAGCAATTAATTTTTTGGACAAAGCTCTGCAGTCCAGCATGTGGCATGGCAAAATGCTTCCCCCCTTTCTTATGAAAGCATGTTGGGAGGAGAATGGCTCCTGCATTTTTGGTAGCTGGATGGTTAGTCAGAGGGTGGGCTTTGACGAAAACAAGAGCAGACAGGCCAGCTAATGATCATTAATTGCATGGCAGTTTAGATGTGTGTCTCCCAGTCCATACAAGGAAAGAGAGGGGGATAATGGTAGCTTCTATTGTTGGGGTGCCCACCACTGCCAACTCCAGCAAACCTCTCACGCTTACGTAATAGGCCAAATTTTGGCGGTCTCCTCTGTCTTTTTGTTTTGATTGTAGTTGGGGACCAGGGGTTATGTGAGAGGCTGGATGTATCTAGAATAGGGTAAGTCTGACCTACATTAAGTTTTGCAGGGGGAAATAATCACTCGTTGTAGATTGTAAAGTTCTGTCTGTTTTTATTTATTAGTCAAAAAGTGCTCACAAAGATTTTGGTGAAAGTTATTCTTGTATTGATATTGTTGTATATGGGCATACATTTACATAAAAGTCTCAGTAAATTTTAAAACCTGGTTATGTATGACCTAGCATATTAAGGCCTTTACAGATACAAAAGAAATACATATGTATTATATGCCCTAATATTTTAGTTATGATATTATTACTAGATCCTTAGCCTAGCATTTGCCAAGATCCATTTATGCCCCCTTTTCTTCCTGTCTGTCCTATCTGTGAATACTTATTTCACATTTTTATTGCTAGTAGTCATACAATACAGTAATATACAAACCAAATCATTTACCTATACAGATAAATTTCATGATTAAATACACCACGTACATTGTACAACTGAATAGTTAAAATGGCTATCGTGTTTTAAGATAAATAGATTGTATGTACTGTTTGCTTTCTATTTGTAATACTAAAATCATAGTATGGCTTCATTTGGATTTATGAATAAAAAAAATTAAGAAAATAATCTTTTTTTGGTGACTTCTCTGTGAACGTGTTGACCATTTAAAACTGTAAACTCAATATCACCCCCATTATTGTCGTGTTATTGCTACATTTTATTGGTATGCTGGTCCACTAAAAATATGCCTAAAATTATCTAGGACCTTCTTGCTGTAACGCAACAGTGCGAACCACTTAGACACTGGTTAAGAGAGAAAGTATCTGAAACATAAGTCTGTGTAGTAAAGTCTGGCCACAGTGATTGTGTACGTTTTTCATATTCTGTAGTGTATATAATTTTGGACCAGCAATTTGTCAAAAATTGATTATTTAAGCACCACAAATACTAATAAAATAATCCTTTCTTGCAGAAAAATGTTTTCCATTTAGCCAAACTAATGCTGAAATCCAAAATTTGCCATGCAACATAAATAAAAGTTTATGTAAGATACTGTCTCTTACAGCAAAGTGGATTATAAAACTATGAATGGTTTAACATACAAACACTTTTTGTTACAAACAACTTATTTCAACTTAATGTACAGACAAATTTCAGATTCCATAAAGAAATTATCATAAATTTTTTTTGATAATTATTATGCCTCAAACAAATGTGCAAACCTAGTACATATTGCGGGGTAAACTAAAGTTAGCTAATAACCTTGAAAAGGGTAACTGTGTTCGCTAATATCCCATTGGTTTGAATGTCATAATGCTAACTGTGTTAACATTCAAATGACCTGATTTATGACATTAAAATGACCACTGTATTTAACCTGTTCTCAATAGATTGTACTAATAGTTCTATGATGTGTCATGCATTTTGTGACATGACTCAAGAACACACACACATTCACTTACTCTTGCTTTTACACTTAAGTGTACACACACATGATTCAAAGCCCATGAGTAAAATTCCATAATCTTTAACACACAATATATTACTCATCAAATACATGAAACATTCTAAAAATATATGTTTTAATAAGTATATACAGAGACATTCACATTCTCACATGACCTATAAGACCCTGAAGCATGTGTCACTCAAGAAGTTAAAGACCCATAAAATTAAAACAGAGACTGTGGGTGGGAATCTTTGGCATATGGGCTATAACTGAGACTTAGGGTGACATCGTCCCGACATCTCATCACTCTGATGCTTTTAGGCCAACATGCTAACCGCCCAGAATGAGTCAGGTCAATTGCAGAAGGTCACATACAATTTTAAAAAGATTTGCTTGTATTATTTCATTTTATATGGGTAGTATATCTGCATTTATGCTTAGCAGGCAACTACTTGGATATGGGAGTGCTGCAAATATATACATTAGCACGCTCCATATCGTTCAATCTCAGACATGACCAAAGAACCACCTGCATTAGTCTTTATTTATAAAGACTTAGTGACACCTTTTCTGAATATATATTATCATTAATTGAGTGAACCAGGATACTCACTCTAATGTTGCTATTTTCTGTGCCAAACTGGCAACAACAGCGAAAAGACGCAAGTCTGTCAGACCCTCTGTCACCCTGTAATCAACCAATTCTAGAATCTAAGAAGAGAGAAAAAAGTGATAAAATTATTTGTATTAAAGTGTTTGTTAAAATCAACTCAACTTTGACATAATGAAAAATCTAATTATGAGTCATTAAGCATATTTTGTTTGTTAATATTTTAATATCATGGCTGTGGGAGATGATGGTACGCATCCTGAGACTTTTGGAACAAAAGATGTGTTAACGTCGACCATAATAATTTTAAAAAGAATAAGTATATTTTAAAGTTGTATATGCATTACTGTTCCCACTGGAAAGGTGTTGCAAAGCTCAAATTTTTAAGAAATTAAATATATAAATAAGCAGATAAAACTGTAACCATCTCAGGTTCATTTCAAGTGAATATAAGAAACATTGTGTTAATTCTTTTAAAAATTATTATGTATTTAATTAATGATATATTTTAACATTTCCAACTATTAACTTACTTCTTTTTGGTTGTAATATATCAATTATTCACAAATCTTAATTCTGAATCGACTACATACATTTTACCCTAATAGCTGATAAATGCTTGCAAGTAGTATATAATTACAACATTAGATTTCAGCAACTCAAAAAGCCCCTGTTGTCAAAGTCCTCACTTTAATGCTTTATTTCCCATCTCTCAGTCAAACAAAAAGCAGGAAGCTTTCAAGAATTCATTCATGAGTCACAAAAAATTGTACATTGTCATAAATGTGCTGTAGGTTTAGGCCGCAGTCTGAAGCCTCAACCCAACATGTGTGCAGTATGCGATAAACGTTAGACTCTAAAACGTAAGTCCATTTGACTGTGAATTTCTGGAGTAAACTTATGACTAGTGCTACTTGAATACGTCAGTCATGCTGGTTTCATAGGATCATCACTGTAGGGCAGGAGAAGCAATCTTCACAAGCGACCAAACTGAGATTGATGTGGAGACTGAACTTAATTCAAAGTAAAAACGTACGATACATACGAAAACAGCATGTTTCATTGTAATGGAGACTTAAATTTTTTTTTTTTTGCAATTTACACATGCTTACAGTATGCTTAAAATCCAATGTAAAAATGAACGTCTATAATTTTACATTTGATTTCTAACATTTCATCCTTTCCCAAAGGCAAGTCTTGGGATAAAGTATATATTGCCATTATATCTCACTGTGAATCATACAGATTACATGTTGAAAACAGTTTGATTGTAATTTGAAGTTGGTAGCTATCAATCTAAAGGTTGTAAGTTCGAATCCC
>JAOUQU010000011.1:2828738-2843300 GCA_028566735.1 Ammoglanis amapaensis | reverse complement strand
TGTGTGTGTGTGTGTGTGTGTGTGTGTGTGTGTGTGTGTGTGTGTGTGTGTGTGTGTGTGTGTGTGTGTGTTGCATTAATGGTATGCATTAAATTTGCCTGTTTGGGAAAAGCAAACCCAATAATTGTAAATGCCACATGCCCAGGTAATAAATATTTACTAAAAACTAAACAAAAAATAATTGTGCACTGCAGGTAGAATAGAAATGAAGGACAAACAATATAGTGAAAAACCTATTCTAAGTGGTTCTTTCTATCTATATAGATTTATTTGCTCACTTTTGAAAGACTGGGCACCAATTTAGTCTAATTCGGGTTTTAAAGAGACTAAATAGAAGTCATGCTTGCAAGTTTAAGTAAGGTCTGACTAGCACACATGCACACACATACACACTATTCTATTTATCTTACTATAATGCTGTAATTAGGTTATTTTTATAACAGTTTTGGCCTAAACAAGGTGTAGGGTGTAAAATTCCACCTAAAACACTTAGCACAACTCAGGAAAAACAAAACATGCAGTACACACTTCATCTACAGAATCCCACCAAGTGTCAGGGTAAAGTGCTGTGAATGCTAATTAACTTACACTTCCAGAAACTTTATTATTTAAATATTTACATTTTTACGGTATGTTTTATACTTTATGTAATATTCATGACTAGAAATTTAAAGTCATTTAATAATATATTTAATTTAAACTTAAGATTACATTACAACAATTCACATGCTGCATGTTATGGGGCCTTTGTTTAGAAACAACATACACAAATACACTCAACATTTATCAAAAAGCTATATCAAACTTATATCACTAGTATACTTATTTCAATTAATTTCAATGCCAATCACAATACCACAAAGCGAAACAAGTCATACAACACATAAAAACTCAATATGCTTAATTTGGTTTTTAAAATAACTATATTATACATACATTATATTCTATTAATTCTTCATAATAACATTGGCCTATTCAACGTGGTTTCAAGACCCATCCATGGTCTGACTACAGAAGAAACTAATAGTTTTTTCTCAAACATAAAATGTTATGCAGTAGAATAGGTCACAGAATCCATATAGAACACTGATTTGCTATTCAGTTATTAACATCCTTGCAAAAGTTCATGTCCATTCACATACACAATGCCTCACACCTGCATCTTTCCTTCTCTGTCAGCTGATTAACAACTAAACAAAACCGATTCCAGTCAGCCTTTTTCACAAGAACTGAAGAATCTCATGACCTCCCATGACCTTCACCTTGACCTTCACTAAATACTCTCCTTCACTCTCACCTTCACTGTGTTCAATCACTTATAAAAGTCCACCACAAACTAATTAGTCTCCTAAAAATGAAATAAAAGACAGAAGGAAAATAGGACCCCACTCCAAACTTTAGCTAATTAAAAAATCAAGAGCTAAGCTGAGTAAACAATGGCAGAAAAAATGATATGCAAAGTAACATGCATGTTTTTGTGTAAACAAAAACTAAGTTAATAACATCAAATTATCAAATTGATACTTTATTTTAAAACACAAAATCTTGAATCACTTTTCAAAACATCAATACTTGAAAAACTGCTTTTTTCTTACAGTTTACAGTCAATATTGATCCACTCTGGTTCACTCATGTTTTTGTAATACCAAAGCACAAATAACCCCCGAACTTTCTTGTTGTGGGGGTCTGTAACTTTTCTGTGTACCTGGACTGCATATATTTCATACAATTGGGTTAATTGGATACATTGTATTGGTTTATAGGAAACTAGCCATTATGATGCGGAAACCAGTGCTTGGAACCTGGATAAAGAAGTAGTGAATAAAAACTATGCCAACCAGTCATGCAAAATACGATCTGCTTTGGCAACCAAAATGGCACGTATTTCTATATTTAAACATCAAATAAAACAATAATAACAAACAATTCTGAATTAAGCATTAAATGAGTTTGTTAAAATTCATCCATTCTAATTTCTTCTCTTTTACCTAAACACATATTTTGACTTGCTATTAAAAATAATAAATTTTCAGACAAAAACGGCAGGAATACTTACAGTCTTCAAACCTGGAGCAACTGTCAGATTTGCTTGGCTTACTTGGCTTGTTTGCCTCCCACAGTTTTGAGTAAATCTGCAGAGCTTTAGTCTTCCTTGCTTCTACTTTACCCCCCAGCATTTTCCTTTGATGCCTTTTTCTTTCATTGATTTGGTTTGGGATTCTGTGCCCTCCTGTCCTAAGCTGATTTCGCTGTCCAGGGCAAGCCAGATTCTGTGAGATGCCATTCGTCACTAAAGGCACTGGATCATCTTCTAAATAAATGATAGATTTAGTTAACTTGACTATGATTTCTAGAAAGATCTATATCTGTAAAAAGCAATATGTGCACAACATGAATAATATAGTAGCTTTACATTAAATAAAACAGAAATGTGTATTGTTGTAATCACCATAGCTGATAATTTATTTCTCTGTACACTGATTAGAATTATGGTTGGTGCAATTGCTTTTCAAAATATTATTTATTAATGCTAATTTAATGTTGTTTTAAGCGCTTTTATTAATCCAAATAAATATGATTTTTTTTTTACTAATTAACCCTAAATCAGTTCAGGTAAATCATTCATTTAATTTCTTTTCCCCTACTTAATTGCAGATTGTATGAGCCAGTTTGTTTTCATGTTCGGAAATAATTTAAATAACAAACATTCATTCCTGCATTTCCAGCCATGCAACACATTTAAAAAACAATATTATATATAACAAGATTATATTTTTGAATGTACCCTAGTGTTGTAGTGCTTGACAAAGTAAATGTAAATTAATGTTTGACGATTTCTAATGCATTTAAAGAGACATTTAAAATTATTTGTGTTTATTGTAGATTACAGCCAAGCTTTTTATGCACCAAAAATCTACCAGATTTCTGGAATTGTTTGATGATATATTGATGTAGTGTTTGAATTATGCAAAGCCCTTTAAATATTTTTTAAACTGTTTTTAATATGTCCAAAATACATTATACACTATTTTGGCCAACAATGCCAACAATGACAAATGAGGCTTAATTGCCTGGCACACTCATTGAACTGAAATAGAACAAATAGCCAAAGTTATTATACATTTCTGTTAACTAAGGATTGAAAAGTATTTTTCATGATATAGTTTTTTTGTGTTCGTAGAACTCAATAACTGGCCAAAGTGGAGCCAAAGTGCTCAGTGTCCAAAACTCTGCATTATCTCCTGTCAGATGGGCACCACTCCAGTTACTATGATGCACAAAATACTGCACTGTAGTCTTTGATTGCTTCAAAAAAAGCAAAAATTCAGATTGATTCACTGTGGCGACTCTCAATGGGTTGAAGAAATGAAGAAAGGCACAATTTTCAGCATTTAGTGTGGCTTTCATCATTAATGTAACAAAATGTTAGCCTGGTGTATCTTAAAAAAATAATTAGCTTATTAAGTGTAGTGTTTCCATGTTTTGTATTTACTTATACTGAATGCATTTATGCACATGCCTTGAGAATGTGTTCACTTGGTTTTACTTTAATAAATGTAACTGTTTGATATGCTGCCTGTCGTGCTTTTGGGTGAAAACCCCTAAAAAATAATGTCCTTTATTTCATACACCAGAAAACAGTAAACATATTTCTTTTCAGACATTACAAAATGTAATGGGTATGGCTGTGCTTCATTAAACAGCTTTCTGAGCATTCAATCAAATTCCGGTATTTTGCTCCAGCCTGGTTGAAGATTTTCACTCTGCTGAGTGAATACACCACAGAAAAAAATAGCAGTTTGTTTATTAATAGAATATAACATTATACAATTGTTTGATTGGAAAACCTCATTAATAAACCATAAAAAATACAATATAAGCTGAGGGGAAACTGAAACTCCCAGACTAGTGAAAGCAAGAAAAACTCCACACAGAAATGATCTGGATCTAGACCTTGGGCTCTACTGGGGATCTTCTATCCATAGTACTTTTCAGTTTCCTTGTTTAGGCCACATCAAACAACTAATTAAAAAACGAACCGTTTTTAACTTGTTTGTAACATGCTTTGAACACTTGAACTAACAAAAGTTAAGGTTTGCCAACAAATTTCCAGTAGTATGATCATGGTGTAACCCCCTGTAGCTTCCACGGATAACAGTAAGTATGTATTTTGGAATGATGTGATATTGAAATTGTAAAACTAAATATTATATTTACTTCTGAAATCTAAATTGTATTACTTGAATTTGGGTTTAAAATTTCCAAACACTATAGTATATAGGTTTGTTTGTGAAATATGAAACGTCTTTAGTTGATTTTATTCAGCCACTCATATCTTCCCTGCCTGTTTTTTCCAACACAAGCTAATCTTTAAGTGCACAGCGCTGATTAGTAAATGGTCAAAACAAGGCAGTGACCTGCTTGGAACTCTCCCAAGACCCCTCCTCCAAAAACACACTCACACAAGCATATAAAGAGGTTACCATACCAACTAGCCTGTCTGAAAGATGTAGATAGTCAGATTTGGCTGAGAGTGACAGAGTCAAATTCTTCATACAAACACTGATTGCAACAACCATTCGCCCTTCAAATCTGACACACAAGCTTACGTGTGGGGAAATCCTTACAACCAGTCTACCAGAGTAAAGCAAGAAGGTCAGGCTTGTATCTCTTTTTGTTGTGTGTTTGAGAAAGAGATGAGACCAATGACCCAGTTATCTGACCGCTCATGCCACCCAGAACCTCTATTGGTAAAGAATGGGGAAAGTGGAGCTAAAGCAAAAAAACAGAAAGAAAATCCCTCCTCAATTATTATTCATTGCTATGATTGTCCTTTCTGAACTCCCGTTTCACAACACATCATCCTTTTCTGCCAATGCTGTCAAGTGCCAATCAAAGCTCTGGTATCCGGATTTTAGACCTAAGCAAACGATGAAGGATTTTAGCCATACAATAGCCACTAAACCTTTTGCGACAGTGGTTATTTCTGAGACAATAGTGACATGGCCACAGTGTCAGTGTGTGGTCCTGGATGTTGGGGATGCCAAATGATGGTGTTACAAACATAGCTAATCTCTCCCTCTCTGTCTATCTCATTCACGCCCCTAATCTGCTTTCACAGGAACCTGGTGTCTTCCGGAACAATCCAGCAAGGTCAGTTCAGCTTAGTAGGCCTTTGTGTGAGCAGAACCATTGGTGACATTCGTAGGCCTTGGTGACATCTTCAGTTACAGCTGAATGCTAAAGACAACAGGAAAAAGACTCTGCAGAGAAGAAGGGCGAATGGTGATAGTTGCTAAATCATTGGAAGCAAGGATTACCAATGCATGGTCACCAATGCATTTGAAATGAGGTTAGAGGACGAAAGTGTCAGTGTTATATTAATAATACATGCATTATTTAATAAATATTAGTATTTCAATACCTTCTTGCAATATTCTGGGGAGTGCAGATGCTACAGCTGTCTGCAACCTCCTACCTTGTTACATGCCCAAGCAAAAATATATTAGAATAAGAGATAGACAGAGACAAAAACAGACACTGATAGAGACAAGAGTGAGACACAGAGACAGACAGAGAGAGATACAGCAAAAGAGACAGACACAGAGATAGACAGACACAGACATTGAGAGAGACAGACAGAGACAGAAAGAGAGATAAAGAAAGAACGAGTAGGGCAGAGAGATACACTAATGGAAATAAGAAACAACTGAAATAGAATGAGCCAACAGAAATACTTGTATCAAAGCAATGACCGGCATAGCCAACACTAGTATAGTGTAACGTAGTAGTGTACTAGCTTGCACATTTTACTGGATTAATAAAGAATTACAAATTCTAACGCTTTCTACACTTTTCTACATAGTCACCTTCCCTTTCAATTTTTTTTTTTTTCTGTTTCATCCTATTTGACAAAAATGCTTTAGGTCAATTGTGTAGCCTCTGGTGCTCCAATGCTTTTACATAAGTTTAAACAATTTTTTTTGTTTCTGCAAAGCTGTTTTGAGTGTCCAAAAATATCAGATGACTGACTCCAGACAAGATCTCTCAGACACGACCGCTCAACATTAACCAAAATATAAAGTGTCCCAATATTGACAATTTGTTCATGTAATAATAGTATAAATTTAAAGGATCTCATATGATATGCTTTGTGTAAGATATGCAATCCTGGACATATTTTGCTAGGTTTACCCAAGCACCATGTTTGTCAGATAACAACATTCAATAATAGTTTAGTAATAGTTCAGTTTTGTCCTATACAAATTGATTTTTTTTCTATATTTGTTGACTCCTTTTACAGTACTTATATTTACTATTTTTTTATAATTTAGCAAAATAACAATGATCATAATTTTATTATTTAAAATATGTTTATTATATACAATACAATATTAATTCACTAAAGACGACTAAATATTTGGGTAATGTACTACTATAGATATTTAGATCACATTCTAAAGCAGGGGTCACCAACGTGGTGTCCGCGGGCACCAGGTCGCCCGCAAGGACCTCATAAGTCGCCCGCGGGCCTGTTCTGAAAATAGCTCATTATAGTGACACTTACCAGCGAGCTGCATTATTGTTTTTGTCGTTATTATTTTTTAAATCACAATTGCATTGGTGTAAACTAGAAAATTACAATCTATGTAATATATTGTAGCTTAATGTTATGGGTTATGTGTTTGTTTAATGTTATGAGGTGCTCTGTTCACATGTCGTAGTTATTTTGCTTCGCCTGGGGAGGGAGGAGTCTGGTGCAGGTGTGTAGGGAGCGAGGGTTTTTGGGAATGAACCGGTGTGTATGTGCGTGTGTGTACTCCGATGTTCGGGGGCGATGTTATGAGGAAAATGATGGTGGAAATGTAACCGCGAGTTATCCGAAGGTGTTAATAAAACAGGACTTTTGTTTACATCCGTCTCGTCCTTTCCGCGCGACCCACGGACGTTACAATATATAATTATTCATTTTTTATTATAATAATTATATAATTAATATTGTGACATCACAAGTGTGTATCAAACTGGTCGTCCTTCGTATTAGTTGGTACCCCAAAAGTAGCTCTCAGCTTTAAAAAGGTTGGTGACCCCTGTTCTAAAAGGTACTAGTAGTAAAGGTTTGCAAAATTCATTTCCAATTTCATTAAAACCTTTGCTTCTACATAGCTAATAGAATTTTCCAAGCCAATAATAATTTGCCAAAAATGAGTATTGCATGATTCATACACTGCAAAAATGTAAACAATTATTAAAAAATATAATATAATATAAAATATAATTTAACTTATATAATATGAACTTTTTTCTTCCCAGCTAGCATTGAGTTGTAACATGTCAGCAGCTGATTGAGTTGTTGGCAGGTGTATATTTCGGTTTCCTTAATGCCATTTGCACCAGTGATCATCCACACACTCCCCTCTTCCTCACAGTAATCTCATGTCCAACATTTTGCACACATTCGAGCACCTTCAAAGCTCAGTGGTAACTGGTGTGACCTCACACTGACCCTGCACTGACCCTAAGAGTGACCACATCTTAGGACTCCAGTGGGGTAATTGTGCTCAAGCACACACACAGTCACCAGGGCTACATGGGTGACATTTCTTTTCAGGCAAGGTGCTTCTGTTTGGCCTTTTCGTGATAAACACCTCCCTGATTTAAGCTTTTTTTGTTCTGTTTGTATGTAGGAACAAAAGGATAGATACACATTTTTAACTGTTGTAGATACAGCTTGGCTTATAAAAAGAAAGATTTGAAAAAGCTGTTTCCCTTAACATCTTATTAGAAGTTACTCAGGGAAAAGGTTCATTAGTAATGCTACTTACCTATTAGTTGATCATTCAGGTGAAGAGTGGCATCATAAATGACGTAGCTTCCTTCTAACTGTTTCTCGTCTAAAGCAAAGTCAACACATAAAATAAGCAATATGTTTTTGACATAAAAGACAAAACAATAAAAAGAAAAAAATGAAGAAAATGTCTGTCCTTGTGGTCAGCTGAGTGTAGCCTATGCTTTGCAGATGCGCAAAGCTGGCCATCTAATGAAGATAAATGGATATCTGAGCTGCGCGGGACATTAAGCCTACAGCACAATGACTGATGCCAGCCATCAACTTTTCAGGCTAACCCTTTATTTAGTAGTCAGGTTACACAAAAGTCAAGTGGAGATGGCCAGAATGTGCTTACTTACATCTTGCAACTTACAAAAGATGGAATAAGTATGCACTCAGCGGAGAAAAGCCCTGACAGAAAGACGAAGGGACTGAATTTAGAAATTGGTATTTATGAAATCAGCTGGTATTATTTCAGCTCCTTGGCACAATCGCCATTATTGAGGGATATTTAAACTATGTACACAAAATGAACACCCTAGAGAAAAGGAGCTGGAAATGAGCAGAAACCTCTCTGTGAGGATTATGGAGCTTAAGTGTACCTGAGGCAGAGAGACACCAAACACTACTGACAGGGAGGAGACTGCTGCTGCAGGTGTCAAGCTGTACCTTTGTGCTGTAGCACTGATCGTTTTCTTTTTACTTTTTGCTTTCTTTTAGCTGAAATGGTTAATTATTATGTATTTGTAAGTGACAAATATTTTACGCCACATCAGCTGTCATTTTTTAAGTTATGTGGAATAAGTACCACATTGCTGGTAATATGAGTGCCCGAGACTCAGTGGTTTGATTCCTGTGCTGTGGAAAAATACAAAAGCTCTGTGGTTATATATGAACCTAGTAATTGGTATTTGGAACATCTGATGCATTTTTATACAATTTCAACTACTAAGCACAATGGATTGTTAACCTTAATACTTATTTTGAATGATTTAAATACTCTTACTAATGCAACCCTCATAATAATTCTGACCTGGGGCCAGCACGACACTGGTTTGTGCAGCTTTGAGGCTAGAATGGTGGCCATCTGACAGGTGGAAATGCAAAGTTTCAAACTTGGGAGTTCAGACTCATGTGCTAGTGTGATGATGAAAATTTCCCAGAGTGTAAAAACTGAGCCAAATCAAATATGAGAATAAATTATCTATCGTGGTCATCCCCAAATAAATCAACAGAAAGAAATCAATTCATATTGCATTAAATGTTTGCTGAAGACATTTATTACTAAAATTATTACTTTTGTGTTGTACACACAGCAATGAACATGCATGCATGCACGCTCACACTTTTCTGTATACTTGACTACATGCTTTTGGACTGAGACCGGGGCTTCCAGTGGAAACCCAAATGGACACGGCAAGAACATGCCAAGAGCAAACAGAAAGGACATAGTATGGGGCTACAAATGGAAAAAAATGTGGTCAATGTTGGGATTTAAAAGAATTAACTATTTAATTAAATATATGTTCAAAATTCCAAATTCAACAACGCCATTTTCACCATTTATACAACTGTAAATTTGTAGTAGTAAAAATTTTAAAAACATGATTTTTGAAATAAAAAAAACATTTTAAACAATTCTGTACTCACGGATAGAGTCATTTGAACTGCAACATTCATCTTCTAGATCTGACTGTCGTGACCACAAGGAAGACGATCTTGAAAAATCTTCAGTAAATGAGAGCTTGTACAAAACAAAACAATGATGTGTTTTCATAACACAACTAACCAAATAAGGCCTGGTGTAGATTACATGAACATATTCAACCAAATTATAAATGAAAAAATAGGGATATGCTATAAAGCATTTTTTTTCCTTATCTATATATTTTTACTGATTTATTATGGATTCTACTGATTTATTATGGATTAATTTGTGTATTTAATTTGTTTTACCAAGAGTAAACCAATGCAGACATGAGAGAACATGCAAAACCTTACAAAAACATTTGGGACTATGCAGAAACTGTACTTTTGAACCTGAGCTTGGATTATAGTGCTAAGCTCTAAGCCATGATGCCGCCCCAGTATGTGCATGTAAGCATTTTTATGTGTAGACGTTCTTGTTTTATTCAGTATAAAGGACACTGCATAGCGCGACGCTCTCGATAATCGGTCCCCAGGAATTCCTACTGAGATTGAACAGAAATGGCAGAAGCTTATAACGACTTTGGTTTTCCAACCAAATTCTCAAAGACTTGTTCATGAAAGAGAAAGATCAATAACGCCTAATATTCTTGTGCACCTGCACTTATTGCTCAGAGTCTTACCACTTGCTGTTATCGTTTACCCCCAAAGGACTGGCCTTTAGCCTTGGCTTAATCTGCACACCACCATATCCTTTAAGAATGTCCATTCAAATTTCGCACTAAGAAGAATTAGCTCCCTCAGTGTTGGTTTGTGAGTGGAATTGTAGGGCAGTAAGAATCTAACATTTACCATCATGGTGATCAGCCTCACCCTTCTACATCCCTTCCCCCAATAACTGATTAACTACACACACCTGCTGGTTAACAGCATGCAGAAATCCCCAGTTACTCGCAATCAGTTCGCTTTGCTGGCATGACAGCCATAAAGTTTTGCTCACTTGCTTTAATGTGGACAGTTGTGCTTTAGACTGTGGCTTACCGCTGGGCTTCCACTATGGCTGTATATTTGGCCAATTTGACTTGATGACACACTTCTGCTGTCCCAGCTCACTGGTGCGCAGGTCTCTGCACAAGCGTATTTATAGTAAAACACTACAGTAGACAGGCATTAATGATAGTAAAACATTTCACTTTAATTCACAACATAAAAAAAAACAAAACTAAACACAATATGTGATTGCCTTAAATCGAAAACCTTTTTGGTTATGGTTACATCCATGACATCACTCCATCCATCCATCCATCCATTATCTAATTTTGCCACAGATTAATTTTATTTAGGTTGGACACACACTGGGTAAATACAATAAACACTTAAACAGGTCACCATTGTGTTGCAGGGAACAGAGACAAACACACACACACACACACATACACAGGACAATTTCACTATCTACAATTGACTGAATCTACCTGACTGAATGTCTTTGGACTGTGGGAGGAAATAAAAGTTTCTGAAATAAAAGCCACACTGTATCAGAGAGAACATGCAACCCCCTGGAATGCTTTACCGGGGAATTGAACCCTCTTGCTGTGAGACGAAAGTGGTTAGCACCTTCAACTTCACTAGTCAACATGCCGCCCAGGGCATGCAGTGTCAATTCCACTACATATAAAATATGAATACATAAAATAATAAATTCAGATCAGCATATTAACTGATGCACTGAATATGTTGGGTACATTGGCATTACAGTCAGATTGGGTGCTTTCCAATATGATGTACTAGACAGTGTGTCACTAGTATCACTGCTTACCTCTTAATTTCTTGTTAAATTGTCTTGTCTCCTAATGACTTGTTTAGATTAAAACATATGACTTGTTTAGATGTTTAAACATATGTTTTATTTGCATTTAATGTAGTGTTGTGTAATTGCACTGTTTATTGTAATCTTTGTTGCACCATGATCATGGAGGCACACTGTTTAGTTTCAATGTGAAGTGTACCAATGCGCTCATCGCATTTTGGCTTCCAAATCTGCTGTCACCCTGAACAGGGTACACTGGTAACTTAAGGTGAGTGAATGAAGTGCAATGCATGGAATAGAGGAGGAGGCACGTGCCGTAGTGAGTAATGCCATGTTCTAATCATGGCAGGAGTTCTATAATCCTTCTGTAAACACTGATAGAATTGCAGCTCCCCAAACCCACAGCAGCACCTGTCTACCGGCAGTGTGCCAGGTGCAAACACGGACTCACACACAAGCACGCAAACCACTCTTTTGCGCATGTGTATATGTATGTGTGCCAGACTCCATACACAATGCAGAAGCACTTTTAATCAAACCGTTCTTTGTAGTGAATTTATCAAAGAATGATGCACAAACAATGCACAATGGGTACATCTCACAATCACGACTTGACAGAGGGCAGCAAAAGTTTGGCGTGTGGATTAACTGAGGTTCAGAGTTAATATTAAACCCTTGCCGCGTTTCATCTCAATTAATATGACTTTTTCATAACTCCATAAAGATGTTTTGGAGAGCAGCAATAGGTCACTTAATGTTTATGGCTTTGGTTGGAGGATCAGTGCTGCATGTTCCAGGCAGATGAGAAGCGTGCCGGCGCAATATCAAAGTCAGTTCCAATAGGGTCAGGCCCACACCCTCACACCTAGACACACACCGTAAAGGCATAATGTTCAAGGACATCTAATGACCCACCTGTCAGTTAAAGTTAAGATTTTCCCTTCCTTTTTCCCCTCCAACACCCTTAACCCTTTTGCACACACCTCTCCAAGCCCGAACCAACGGTTCTCTTCTGGGTTTTTTCCCTCCTTCTTTGTTCCAGTTATTTTTGAGTTTTATTAAAAGGCAATCACGTTTTTGTAGGTCCTAAATGCAAACATGGATATCTGTGATCAGATAACGTTAAAAGATAGCAGGGCTGAGCGTGTCCGCCTGCAATTATGCTCAAAAGCACATGCTGGATGGCAGTCAATGTGCGCGCAAATCCACAATGGCACACGCATTTACGCATAACTCTCACACCTGCACTAGTGCATTCTCTGACTTTGATGTTGACAGAATGCAGGTTTTTAGGATGCACATTTTGAAAACAAATTATGTGAAGTTTTATTCCAGCAGCAACACTCGTCTATGCATAAATACATTGTAAAGTAACTTGAGAGCTGATTTGAAGGTCTGCAAGTACTGTCAACTTAAACCAGAAGGTCCCAGGTGGTGTCTGTCTTACCTGGTTTTTGCCTGTTCTCACCAGATCTGCCCCACAATCCAAAGACATGCAAGTGAGATTAATTGATTTTCTACAACTCATACAAGACTTCTCTTATTAATTAGGAGGCATTCAGAATATAGAAAAACATTTGTTTACAGAAGTTAACGTCACCCAAACACACACCTCCCAAACACACAAACTCATATTTGAACTAAACAAGTGGTGTAGTGCAAGCAGTGCAGGCCTTGTGTACCTGTGGACTGATAATGCTGGGGAATGCCCAAGCTCCAGACTTGAAGGCCGGGTTCATAATCTCTTTCCCCCTTCAGACTGTCCCACTCAGGCTCTGGCCAGGATTCCAATTCCTCGGGCATTTCTCGATCTAACAGTAGAAACTGAACACGTGAAAGTGAGCCCAAGTTACTTGAGTCACAACCTGCTGTAATGGCAGCCAAGCCGGGACTTAGATCTGTATAGGAGAACACACATTTAACAGGTCAGTCATTTTACACAAATGCCATACCTGATGCATAGGTGTTACTAAGAGGTGTTACAACACACCTGTTATTGATGCATAACCTCAAATTCAAATCGAATGATTTGGTTAATTTGGTTTAAAACTGATTAATTTCCTTGACAGATTATTTTACCCCAAATTACCTAAAATATGCAAATATACAAATTTAAACAATTGAGGGTCAATGACTTTGCTCAGTAGTTGATCACTGGTATATTTGGAGGTACTATGGCAGTCTTGAACCTACACCCCTATGATTCCAATGAAGCTAACACTGCCCATTTACCCATGCACTGATGTATCCATATATCAATTACAATTTTCTTGTTTAAATCTTTTCTATAAATGTAGTATTCTCTTTTATGTAATAGTTTTGTTTAGTGATAAACAATAAATTGTTATTTGGTACACTGATGAACTTTCCTGCTTCTAGTTAATGGTTCAAAAATGTAAATGATTTAAATAAAACCTCAACAATTTTGTTACTGTAGAAGCCATAGCCATGCATAATCTCAAAAACATCATGTGGCTTGTGGCAGTTTAATTTGAAAAACATGACTGTAAAACAATTATCTTGAATACAATCCATAAAGCTGTATGTTGATATTAAGATTAAGTCAATAAACACACCCTATGGAGAAACAGTGGGCTTTTTGCCCATGCAAATCACATGCAATTATAATGGGTGTGAGCCTAAGGGGAAATTCACAGGTCAGGTCGCTTCATGCAGCAATCTGACATCATCAGCCTTCCTACCTGTCAATCGGTCAAGCCTCAGTGCACCAGAGCACTACGCTAGCTGTGGAGGTGTTAGTCTGAGTGACTTTTTCACCTTGGGCTACTGTTTTTAGCTTGTTAAGACTGAAAGTGTATTATTGTTTGTTTTAAGTGTCTGTGTTTGCAAACAGTATTTATGAATTAGTATGAATTCTTTAACTTTTTTACTACTACTAATCCTTTAAAAAAGTGGCATATGCATGGGGGCTTTCTGTGCAGAATTTGCATGTTCTCCCCTAGTCAGCATGGGTTCCCTCTGGGTACTCCGGTTTTCTCCCACCATCCAAAAACATGCACTAGGTTAATCAGAGATGTGAAAAATTGTCCTATACATAATCCCCATAGCATTACGGGTTGGAGAAAGACCTGGCTACCTACTAAAAAATCTACTACCCATAAAAATCACTTGCTGAGAAACTCTGGGGATCGGTAGCGGTCCACAGAGCACCCAAGATTCGGATAAGACCGGAAACTGGTTAACACACACACACACACACACACACACACACACACACACACACACACACACACACACACACACACACACACAC
>JAOUQU010000011.1:2731744-2744759 GCA_028566735.1 Ammoglanis amapaensis | reverse complement strand
AGTTATAAAGCATTTCACTGCCGGTTGTACTGTGTATAACTATGTATGTGACAAATAAACTTTGATTTGATTTGATTAATCATGACTGACACCACTGGCAAGTATTAAGGTTACTGCAGGATGTCTGCTGAGAAATAATGCGCTGTAAAGGAAGATCTACGTTTTCCTCTAAAAAGAGAATCAAGGAGGAATCATCAGTCGTCAATCTATGCACCATAAAATATAGCACAACAGCACTCTCTGTTTTGTAGCTTAGTAGTTAATACCGTTAGTAAATATAGCAAGCTCTGCTTTGCCGTGAAGAACTGGGTACTGTTGTATAGGGATTTTTGTTTTGACGCTTTAGGTCATAGCTGATCAGCATAGTGGCTCTGTCAACCAATAGAAATCTGTAATTAAAGCTTCCTTTTATGGCCAACCATCTGTGAAACATTTACTTTTCCGACAAACCTGCTCCACGCATGACCGTCTCATTTCTTTCTTTCTTTTTTATTATTTTGTTTGTTTTCTCCCTCTTAAATTAAAGATTTAGCTCATCCAATCGTGCTTTCTCTTCACCAATGCTTATTCTAATAACTCGCTTCCTCTTGGTTTTTGAGACCCCCTGATCAATGCTTTCCACATCTCTTTGTAGATGCCACTAATCAGCAAACAGAGATCTTAAGTACATCAGTTATGGGAACCCATGGAGACCCTCTCTGAGTTTAATTTCATGTTGCTGCTCACCCCAGCCTTCAGGCAGAGCTGAGACTCGATACGATGTAACTGAGATGCCAGCTCCGATATTCAGCTGGTGTTTTCATGCTGCGCTACCTGAGCAACCTAATTTCTTTCTTTAAACAGAATTGGATTTACTCATATCTGAAATTCTAACTTTTTCATCCTCTTCACAATGACTAAAGCCACAGTTCCAACATAAGAGAAAAATAATTCCATTAGAGTTCTTGACCATGGGTATGATCTTTGTTATAATCTTAAAAAAGTTTTACGAAATTTAATTCTGAAGAATATAGGAAATTGTTTCTTTACAGAAATTGAAAACCACCACTGAAAATAAAAACAAAGCTATAAGTCAACAAAAAAAGACAACAAAATGTTCATGCATTTAGCCAGCGCTCCCCAACCTTTCTTGCACCACAAATTGGTGTCCTATAAGCAAAATATTTCATGGGCCAATATAGGGCTGCTATGATTGGAAGCCTTGAAATTTAGCCACTGACATTAATATTTTAAGTTGACCTATTGGTTTTGTTATTTTGTTGTTTGTAGCTCTATTTTTTTTCTGGGTTAGCCAATAATAAATGACCTACAAACCACTATTTTGTGTAATTTTACTGCATCATTCTACAAGCGATCAGTGGCGTGAAACACATGTTCAAACATGACTTTAGATGTAATTCATTTAGTCTGATCACAGCCACTCCAAATAAAAAGAAAGTGTCCACACTTATTTGACCACATTTAGTTCATTATTATTTTATAATTATTAAAGGATTTAAGTTTTTTCTGCTAAATTGCACAGGTTTTATGTCACAGTAAATGTGAAACATTTCGTGGTATTTTAAAATGGCTGTTTTGAAATAGAACTAGAGCGTGGGAGATGTGCTTTAATAGAATTCTGTTGTTCAATGCTGAACAGTGCTTCGAAACATGACACTACTGAATTGGGCTTGTTGACTTTTGGGTATTGTCATGCCACTGGTCCTGTGAATGTAATTATGGCTTATCATTCATATATGATGGGGGCTCCATTATCAGAAAGGCAGGAGTTTATTTTAGAAATAGACTGAGAATAAACATGTCTTGGTAAATTATAAACAGTGCAAAGTAACCTAATAACCAAACAAGTGCTTTTGTGTATGGATGTCTGTTTGTCTGTCTGCATCTGTTTGCCCATATCTCTCTAACCTCACATCTGTTCAGGTGTGTCTCTGTGGACACCTCTCTGGACTCTCTGGTCTCTGAGCATGTGTGTCTCTATGCATGTTTCTTTGTTCCCATGTGTCTGTGCTTGTGTCCTTACAGTTAATGTGTGTCCGTGGGTGTCTTTGAGCCCGGCCTCTCTTTTCTGTGCACTTGTATTTTCAGACATGTCTGTGTGCACATCCGTGTATGTTTGTCTCTGTGCTCGCAATCTTTACTGTTGATGTCTCTGTTAAAGTGTCTATGAGGCAATTTTGCATTTGGCTTTGGCCTTTCTGGCATGTCTCTGTTCACATGTTTCTCTGTGCACTTGTCCTCACAGTCATATCTCCATTTACTTGTCTCTGTTTGCATGTGCTTACAGGCATGTCTCTGTGCTTGCCTGTGTGCAGGTGTGTCTCTGTGCACACTTTTCTTCCAGATGTGTCTGGTTATCGATTTTCAGCATTTGGGTGACACCTTTGTCCAAAGAGACTTACAGTACAGTTACAGTATAGATAATGTATTGCACTTTGTATTGCAATTTGTGCAATTGCTCAAGGGCCCAACGGGAGAAATCTAGCAGTGGTGAGGTTTGAACCAGCATCCCTGTGCAGACATGAACTCGATATTTGTGTGTAACATGATGTGTCTCTGGTTATGTAATTGTAAAACACTATCTTTAAGATTATCCACGAGTTCTGGTACAGGCTCCAGTAACCACCCACACTAGACGGTGCCCTTGACAGTTTATTTAGGTACTAGTTATAGCATCAGGCTTTCAGTGTCGGGGTGGAAATTTCCGGTGAATTCCTCCGCTCTCTTTTCTCCTTCTGCTTAGCAGCCTGTGGTCAGGCATTCTTTAAACATGCTTCATGTGTGGGAGCTGGCCTGGCAAATTCCTATCCTAGAAAAATTTGTATTCTTCTGAGAATACAAGGCAAGACCTTTAGCAACAAATGAAATGTTATGAAATAATACCCATGTTAAACATTACTATCTCTCCACATGACTCTTTTGTCATAGAAGTTACATTTGTGTAATTCTGTAGTGGTCACCAACCTTTTGTTGCGCCACAGACTGGCCTTTATGGTCTGGCTTATGAAAACAACAAATTAAGTTGATTCAGTCGGTATAAAAAGTGGTATTTTATAATTACAATAGTTATTTAAATAATATAATCAATTCTTATTCAATAATCAATTTAGCAAACAAGTGAGGTTTACCTGAATGTAATGAACATATTTAAAGTAAAGTAAAGCAGTTTTTTTAGGATTGTGGGCCTAATACTGCACATTCAAAATACTGTAGACTGTGGCATCACCTCTGCGTTCACACCAGACTAGATGTTGTCAGATTTATCAAGAATGGATAACAACCAAGACATTTGTCACTAAGAGTATTCATATTGTTAACAATAACACAGATTTTGTTTCTTAGATAATTAAATCCATTTAATTTAATCACTCATCTGCATACAAGCTATAATGTCCTATGGACTTATGATGGACTCAAATCAATTTGTATCAGTTCTTGCTGAATCGTTACATCTCTTACATCATCTTAAATCGTATGTGTATGAAGTCAGTTGAACCATTTGTAAAACTACAAATATCTTGTCTTAAAGAACACAGGATGATTTTCGACCTTAAGTGTGAGGAACCGGACTTCTTTAGTTTATACATTTAAAAACCTTAACAGATTCATGATTGTATTTTATCCCTCATTAATGCCACCAGTCGCGTGTCAGGTGGGTCTAGCAAGGCAGGAGGTCTCAATCTGTTCTTTAGTTAAATGTCAGCCTCTGGAGCCATGTGGAGATGGAAAAGGAAAATGGATCCAAGTGTGCAAGAGAGAAAGCGATTTATGTTGACCCGAACATGATGGCAAAGAAGATTCTTAAGAAGAAGTGGTGCTGGTGTTGTACAAGCTCACACTTGTGTAGAATGTGCTTCTGTGAGTGGCACCTGAAGCAAGAGTGGGAGCAGAAAGCTGGAAATAAATATTTCTGACAAGCTTTCACCTATGAGAATCTAGTTCCAACAAACCTGTCTGTACATACAAGCACACTGATATACCTGACATGTACCTGATTCAGTATATATGCACCTGCTAGCGCACAGGCCACCCGATCTACCACACAGACACTTTTTGTGTTTGTTGAGGAATACTTATCTTCTTATCATCGTTTATCGGTCCCATCATAAAGTTATTTTTATTAATTGCCATTCCTTCGGCCTACAGCAGGTTATCCAATCGAATGTTTCTTAACAGTAAATGTTTTCGAGAGAAAATCATTTGAAAATCATTTCCATTGCTTACCACAAGCGTATCACAAGTTTGTAGGAAACGAATGATGGAGAACAAATGACATGCCTACTCAATTTGTTGCTACAGCGACGTTCCTTCACGTATAATCCAAAACATTAGGGAACATTAGTTGGAAATCCAGACCTTGATCAGTGATGAGCAAAAATTCATACATTCTTGTGCCAGTTCAACAGTTAAGTTACTAGCTTAGTATTAATAAGGCAAATGATTTTGTCAAGTCTATTGTCATTATTCTTTTAAAATAAAGGTGTCAACTGAATGTCACAAGTGATTAAAACCTTGAGTCAGTTAAAGATACAAAATTGCCCATGATGTATTTGATGAATCTTGTCTAAGTTTTTTTGTGTGGTCAGTGTCCTTTCATGAATGTAACCAAATGGTAAAATCCTAATAATCAAAACTACCTAACCAACTTCTGGGCCTACTTCTCTATCTGTCTGTCTGTTACACATACTTACATTACAGTTACAGTATACAGTATAAACAATTGAGGGTTTAGGATCTTGTTCAACCTGGCAGAGGGACTTGAACCGATGACCTTGTGATTGCTAGTCCAGTTCCTTCACCACTGGGCTGCTGCTTGTCCTATTGTTGGTTAGCGATAGAGATAGGTGACAGTGTTGCTTTACTTGCACTTTCTGTGTCACACACACAGTTTGAGATAAGGATAGCAGGACGAGCCGCATGAATAATGCAGATTCTTTTCTCCATGGTGCCATTAAAGAAAAACCACAGTGAACAGAAGTCAATATTTACAGGGCAATTCCTGAACCCCTTGTTTGCATCTGGACCTTTACAACCTGTTGTTTGTTTCTACCAGCTTGTTTTGATTTCTCTCTGTTGTTTCTCTCTGTCTCTATTGTGTAGACAATGTGATTGTAATTAATCAAGATACTCACCAGTTTGGAAACCACTTGTGTTGCGTACAATTGCTCTGTGAAGTCCAGCTATGGTTTCTCTGGATTATTTCTTGGTCGTTTTCAATACATTCATTAACTTGAATGTTTTATGGTCCAGCAATCGGTTACACTAGCCCATGGTTGCTGAGATGCATGTTTGACTGCTTTAACTCAATTTCCAAAGCCTTGACTGCGATTGGTGCCTTATCCAGGGTGTTCATGTTAGCTTAATATTAGTATTATTATCATAGGAAACTTGAGATGTTCTAAATCTGCTTCACCAGATCTAGCCTACTGTCTGACTGCCCAATAGAATCTTGTTAGTCCAATTATTCTCTATTTCTGGCCTTTTTTGCTGTATATCATAATTTGATTTGATTCGTTTATTTCAAAAGAAAAATGCATGAGTTGTGTAATTTTCACAGCATTGGTTGCTGTTGAAATTGGAATCTACTAATAATAATGTTTCGGTGTAGTGTTGTTGAGTATTTAAGAATTAATAATATAAAATTATGTGACTAAATGTTTAATAAAACACATCCTACCATTTCCCATTACTGATGAGAAGACATTTTCTTTTAGACATTTGCCAAATTGTAAAGGGTTAGGGTCTCTGCAGGCTGTAGGTTGTGTGGGCTAGTAATCAAAAGCTATGATTCTACCGCCTTCATGTCCAGTTTGCTTCTGCTGAACCTTTAGACAAAGCCCTTTAATAATGTCACAGTTGCTTAGACAGTCGCAGGAAGTTAATTTTGATAAACGTATCTCTAGTTAATGCCAATGACTGAAACCTTTGGTATTCTGCACATAAGACATCAACTTTCATGTCTGTGTAACCATCAAGCTGGTTGATAGCAACAACTTTGATCTCAGTGGTGGTGGGTTGGCCTTTTTTGGTATATTTTTACCATGCTGGTATTAATTGAGAGAAAGCTAGGACTTGGAAGAAAGTTCGTAAAAGGTCCAGCATTTGCATGGTCCTGTGCCTTGACTCACCGTACCCATTTCTCTCGTCTCAATGAGCAAATATCTTGTGGCAGGCTGTTGTTTGCCCACTAATGTTTTTATAATGTGCCAGTCTTTCCTGTATCCGCAAAAGAGGACAGGCCATCTCCCTTTTTCTTTCAGCCTTTTAACGGTCACTCCTTTTACTGTCATTGTCTTCATAGTCATTCTGTCATTGCTTTTATGTGGTTCATATCGATACACATTGCTGCTTTGATTCTTTTTACAGTACTACTGTTTTTGTCCTGCTTCCCTTTTAAGTCGGGAACCACCAGAAATTACTCCGGAGTCTGATTGAGTAGAACTCAGTTCAGAGGTGAGAGGAGGAAAGAAGCTGGAACAGAATGGATTTGATGACCAAAGTACCGGATGGTGCTTATCACCTGTTTTGAAGTCATTATAGCGAGGGAGACCTAATGTTACCATGGCAATGCCAGCTGGCGCTTTACTTCCTCTCTTGAGTCCCTTGCATTTGCAAGTCAGCTCTGTGATCATGGAAGAAAAACAGACACCGGACAGTTCAAGATTTGACCAGTCACTGTGTATGTTAGGGTTAGTTTTATCAAACTGACTAAGGTGGAGCATTTCCTGTCTGCTCAGGCATACTTTCCTGCTGGCATCTATTAATTGCATCAAATTCTTTAAAAAAAAAATACCAGTATATTATTTCCTCAAACGCTACTCAAACTACCACTAATATCTATTGATTAATCTAATGACTAATTTTAATTTTCTTCCACAACTTTTCTTCAATATTTAAATTAGGCATAATTTTTTTTAACGTTGAACTGTATGACATGATGCTATGACACAGGGTAAGCTTTTTAACTATTGCACAACACATGTTTAAGGCATTTTGTTCATAAAAGCAGTGTGTTTTAACTGATAGCACAAATGAAATAGCACCAGGCTTGTCATTAAGTACAATGTACAAGTACAAGATGGTCCATGTGCAGATCTCCATGGCACCTGATTATGATCTGCTAATGACAAATTGTTGTGTTTTTGACACTGTGACATCAAGGTGTTACTTTCCATAGTATTTGGTTCACATTTTGTCTTCAGATAAGCGGCTTTGTCCCAAATGCAGTTTATTCAGCTGTGAACTGTACCCGGTTTGGCGAATAGAGGCATCCCTCATATTGACCGACTTTTCTTTTACCTCCTATAGCATCTCCAGATGACCATCCAGGCCTTGCAGGATGAGCTTCGTATCCAGCGTGACCTTAACCAGCTGTTCCAGCAGGACTTGAGCAGCACCAGGCCGGGAGAGCCGTTCACAGCCGAGCTCACAGAGGAGAACTTCCACCGGCTGCACGGCGAGCACGAGAGGCAGGCCAAGGAACTCTTCCTCCTGAGAAAGACGCTGGAGGAGATGGAGCTTCGCATCGAAACACAGAAGCAGACGCTCGTGGCCCGAGACGAGTCCATCAAGAAGCTCTTGGAGATGCTGCAAAGCAAAGGGCTGTCGGCCAAAGCTACAGAGGAGGAGCACGAACGCACCAGGCGACTCGCCGAAGCCGATATGCACATCCACCATCTGGAGAGCCTCCTGGAGCAGAGGGACAAGGAGAGTAGTGCCCTTAGGGAGGTGAGAGATGCGCCTCCATTCTTTGCTAATCTTACAATGTACAGACAAGCACACAAGTCTGAATGTCTTATGGTTCATTTGTCCAAATACACCATTTTATTTATTTAACATTTATTTCTGCATTTATTTAGTTAGCCGGTTAGTCTTCCACAGGGGTAGAAAGAAAATCAGAAAATCTACGCTAATTTAGGTACAAAGTAACTCATTTTGCATTAATTACTTTTTACAGAAGGTGGTGGTAGGGGTATGCCCTGCAATCAACACAAATAAATATAAATCTTACCATTTTTTTTTTCAGGCTTTTTTTGACAACCCTTTTATCACCTCATCAGCTTCCCAGATGTAATTTTTAACCTGTTTTACTCCTTGCAAAAGTACAAGAACACGAAAAACTACTCAATTCTTGTAACCTTGGTTATTTTAACTCATTACTCTCCACTTTTGGTCTACTGCTGTCTAATCCTCCCCACAATGTTTCTCACACTTACTCAATGATTCAAAAAACTTGAAAAAGTTATTGACATTCCAGCGTAAATCAGAACCCATACTCAACACGACTGCAGTGTGGACCTTTGAAAGGTCAGTACAAACCTCTGACCTTAGCTTTGCTGAGTATGTTTGGAATGAACTGGTCCATAAATTCTTCAAGGCTTTTTAGTCCAGTTCTGGTGCTATCTGGTTCAGAACGGAACTTAATCTGAGTAAACCAAACATTTCTATATGTTCCTGCATGACACACTATAAATGCGTCAATCATGTTCTTCTTCTTATTTTTCTATACTGACCAATCTCGTTGTTTTATATCCTATATAATATAAAACACTGTGGCATCTTAATAATCATAATATATGTGCATAATATATGTGAAGTATTTTTATATTGAATACCAAACATGAGTAAACTGATGAGGCATTACATTATGATCGCTGATAGGTGAAGTGAACAACACTGATTATTGATTTTTCATGCCACCTGTTAGAAGGTGGCATATATTGTCCTGGTGGTTAGAAAACGGAACTTGTGATCAGAAGGTTGTCTGTTAGATTATGAGAGT
Source organism: Ammoglanis amapaensis (assembly GCA_028566735.1). Classification (NCBI taxonomy): domain Eukaryota; kingdom Metazoa; phylum Chordata; class Actinopteri; order Siluriformes; family Trichomycteridae; genus Ammoglanis; species Ammoglanis amapaensis. Next base: position 2,735,977 of record JAOUQU010000011.1, on the reverse strand, counting down.
TGACAGGTTACATGCCTTGAGCAAGGCACTGAACCCAGGTTGCTCCCCAGGCGCCACGGCTAGCACTGCCTACCGTGCCAGGTAGGTGTGCTCACTACTGCCCTCAGTGTGTTTTCACTAGTGAGTGTAAATGTGTGTATTATTGCATGGATTGTGTTAAATGCAGAGGTTGAATTCTGCCTTGTGTAAAAGAAAAAAAAAGCACAGTGATGTAAAAAGTATTTTAATATCTAAATCTAAATTAGGCCGTAAATAAACATCAACAAAGTTGATATTAGAAGTAGGAGAAGTGGGGGTAAGATGAAATTTTGAGAATTTGAACATTTGAGGGCCAAATTGTAATTGCTAGACGAGTCAGTCAGAGCATCTCCGAAACGGCAGCTGTTCACGGTCACCAACAAGTGTTTGGACAGCCTTTCTATTCGATAAGACAGCGGATTATGGAATTTAATACAGCAAGAGACAAATTAAAGGCTTGAACTTTAGTTGCTATGGAGACTTAAGTGATGGTGGAGGACAGTGATGAAAAGAGACAGATGATGCTGAGCACAATAAACGTTAATTTAGTTGAAGGCAGATCCGTCACATTGGCTTTTACAAATTCTTTCGGAGCTAAGGAGCTATTAAATGTTTTTGACATTTATAGCTTTCATATTCTTTCCAAATAAAAAATCAAGCAAAGATTCAGTGACGAAACTTAGAGACAGCATTTTGGAAAAAGCCACGTATTTAAGGACAGAATGGAAAAAAAAAACGTTTAGTTCAACTATGCCGTTCTTTTAGTACTTAAATCCATATTAAGCTTTTTAAAAATATGATAAGCACTTAAAACTTGGAAATAGGTGATTCAGAGTTTCTCAGAACCCTGAGCTGTAATGCTGATTCGTCTTTCATTCGGTTTGATGTCATTTTACCCGTACACAAACCGAGTACTAACTAAAGTGGCTGTTTGCTCAGTTTTTAGGTTTATTTCTAAAAAATAAAAATAAATAAAAGTATATTTAATTGAGGGGTAAACAAATAGTGTATCAAAGATTGAGTTCAAGGTATGTAATGAATTACATGTGAAGTAGTTCTGATTCAAATTTGATGTTTCAGTGTTTTTGTTCATATAGTATCTTAAATCTATCTCTATCTATTCGTTTATCGTCCGTTTTCAGAGTTAATGTTTGGAATAGAGTTTTCCGTCTGGATGCCCTTCCTGACGACAACCACCAGTAAGTGGTGGGAACTTGTGAGACTACTGGACAATTTAACTTTTTCCGATCAACCTAGTGCATGTTTTTGGACTGTGGAAGGAAACCGGAGTACCCAGAGGAAACCCACGCTGACACGAGGAGAACATGCAAACTCCACACAGAAAGTATCCAGCCCGACCCGGGGATCGAACCCGGGACTTCTTGCTTCCAGGCGACAGTGCCGCCTATCTTATATCTAGATCAGTTATATATTTTAGTACGATCATCCTGGTTGTGCAAATAGCGGTTAGTGTGTAATGTGTGACATAAATGATGATCACCTGCTACTTTAACAAATAAACAAACTTAAGTTATCTGCGTTAGTCATAATACAATCAAGTAGCTACACTTGATCCTTCAATACATGTGATCTGGCTCTATTTATTTAGGCTGCATCACTGTAAGAATCGATTTTAATGATGAAAGAACTGTTTACGGTGTTATTGATGAAAGAGATCAAGGCTTGATCACAATGTGCAAGTGATTTCGTTGAGCCAGTCTCTGTTTTCTGTTCCAGTCAGTACATTTTTAACATAGAGCACTGACACCTTGTGTCGAAAGGTTGAACTGCACATGCTAAAATGATTCATGCATTTAAACAGGGTACAGACGTGTAGCAGTCACTGAACAACATATGGGCTACAGACTGTTTACTTATCTTGTAGTGTCGATGTAACATATTATAATGAACGTAAGTACCAGATGGCTGCTCAGTATCAATTTTTCAGTCATTTTAATACAACGTGTGTCTGTGTAATATTTTAACATTTGCAAAATTTTTATGTTTATAAGAGCAACGTGCAATTATAGTATTTATCTGACAGAAGGGCAATGCAGTGGCTTAGTTGTTCGCACAGTCGCCTCACAACAACTCCCAGGTTAGGCAATCCAGAGCTTTCTGTGTGGAGTTTGCATCTTCTGTATGGGGTTCCTGTATGAGCAGGGCAGTCGCTGACCCTGTGCTCTATACCTTGTTCAAAAAGAAACGATTGTTTTGTGCTGTATTATATTAAATGTTACAGATAATAAAAGGGCATGTGAGTCTTGAGACCTGTTGCTTCGTAATGCTACTGTATTGCATTTTTGTCAAGGACTTTTTTGTATGGTATTTACAAAAAATCAATTAGAATCAGTGATAAAGGGAATAACAAAGAACTAGGATATAATAATAAACTATGCATGTGTTCACAGTTATTCAATAATATTATCAGACATCGCAAGAGTCATTCTTTGCAAGTATTTTCATTACGTTTAATAAAGATCTTGTTTTGAGTCTCTAATGGCTAAATACTAGCAAATATCAAAAAGCAATAAGCATTATAATGTCTCTGCCTGTAGCAAGCTTTATTCTCATGGAAGTACATTCAGTACATTGACTAAACATGTCTGTAGGGCTTCACTTACATTTACCATCACGCCACTGAAAATGTCATAAAGAAAACATTACTTTATGTAGGCAGTCAGCTGTTATGTCCCTGCACTAGTGATTCATACCTTGCCACAGGCATTTAAGCACAGCTCTTAACCCTCAGTTGCTTGTACTGTATCCAGTCCGAATGTAAGTTCTCTACTAAATATCTCAATACAAATATAAGCATTAAAATTTTCTAAGAAGATTCAACAACTTATGTTTTATCTCACATTCACACGGTCATAAATCATTTTGCGTCTCCAATTAGCCTCAATTGCATGTCTTTGGTATAATCCAATCTGATGGTGGGAGAACATGCTAATTCCTCACAGAACGTACCTGGACAACACCTCCTGGGATGAAACACAGGGCGACAGCGCTAATCAGTGAAAGTGATGATTTAACTCCAGCAAAAAAATATCACTGAGAAATAAGATTACTTTAAGGCTTGTCGTAATTACATTGTGTAATCTGATAATTAGTCTTATCGTAATCTGATTTTGTTACTATCTAAGTGGTCTTTGTACACTTTTCTATAACTATATATTAAAGGATGTAGACTTAATACACATTATGTTTAATATTGTATGACTAATACATTTCCATAACTACATATTACAGGATGTAGACTTGATTCACTTATTTGTAAAATATGTCATATTGTTATAATCTGATCTTTTTTGAAACCATATGAAAACACTTATGTTTCAGTTCTGCTGTATGTATTGGTTTGCTTTAACATTGTATAAGGGGACTGATGTCTATCCGTCTCTGTACGTTTAGATTGAAATTTGGTTTGTAATGACTGGTTTGGGCTCTGACCGAACACAAGATTTCGAACACTACTCGAGGGTTGAAATCTAACCAGTGGAATTTTGATCATATGAAGAAGCTGGATACAAATGTTCTCTTGGCTACACTCTTTAGTTAATTATATTACTACATCCCAAAATGTCACCGCTACACAAGTATTGTTGTTGGCGTGACCCACTCCATAATTACTGAGAAATGTATTATAAATCATTTATTATATTTAGTATAAATCATTACAATTGTATTATTATTCACGGTCGGGCATGTTGTCTCAGTGTATATGAAGTAAGGCTGATTGCTCTGAATCCTGCTGCTGCTGGTAACTGCTTGAACAGGTTCCAAAAAAACAAACACAACGATCAAGGTGGTCTTACAGATGGGCAGTGTGAGGAATCAGATGGCCAGGGGTAGTACATTGAAGCCAACAGCGTTGGACATTTCCAGCTGCTGTTTTGTTAGAAATCTCGTCCTCACCACGAAAGAACATCATCCTGTATTGGGTGAACATAAACTGCAAGGATAGCCAGACACAAGTGCTGTCTACACCACACACTGTATTATATAGCTTATTATATAGTGTGTGTGTGTGTGTGACTGTGTGTGTGACTTTAGGAGCTTCATCGACGTTATGATGGTGCACCTGAATCTGCCAAAACCAAAGCCTTGCAGACAGTCATCGAGATGAAGGCAAGTTTCTCTCTCTCTCTCTCTGTGTGTGTGTGTGTGTGTGTGTGTGTGTGTGTGTGTGTGTGTGTGTGTGTGTGTGTGTGT
>JAOUQU010000011.1:2717134-2731644 GCA_028566735.1 Ammoglanis amapaensis | reverse complement strand
TTGTGACGCCGTTCAAATTAAAAGTCCCAGAAGTCCTTTGACGAAACGCAGCTTTTTTTTCTTCCTGCGACTAATCGTCCAATGGAATTTGGCCGACTAGTAATTTTTTCGGTCGACCAACGAATAATCGATTAATTGCGGTCAGCCCTAATGCCAATATACAATTACTTTTCGTTATTAAGTAGACCTTACAAATATCTTTCATATCACATGAAATCAAAATGTGCAATTACTTGTAAATATATTTTACAAGAGAGTTTGTGAGTTCTTTTGGGACTTTTTAGGCTATTAGGCTACTACTCCTGTTTTATATCTTTTAATTAGGCTCCGGACTTCTGTGCAGGATGTGTTTGGTGCGGATGAGACAGGAGGGCAGAGAAGGAAAATTCATGTGTCGTTATGTTGTCCATTCCATGTGGGAGGATGTGCAACAGAGGAGCAAGATCATGGGAGTAAGTTACCATCTCACTTATTGGTGTACTATATACTTTAAATAACTGTTGCACTATTTAAGTTGGTTAAATACCTGAATGAGTTTTGTTACAAACAGAAAAAAATCTATTTATTAATTGTAACTCACTGAGCATTGCACAGAGAAACCAGACCAAGACAAGGATACGACATAAGCAGCCCCTCACAACCTGTTGAGTCTCTGGTTTGAATGGACAACTTTCTAATCAGAAGCTCAGTACTCTAACCAGCAGTCCACGGGTAACCCAGTTGTCACCCAATTGGCAAACTATCACAAAGCAGCTTTATATAGTTAAAGGACCACCAAACCAAAGATATCAACAAAAAACCTTCCTGCAAAACAAGCTTAATATGACTGTGGCAAGGGAAAATACAGGAAGAAAACTTGAATGATCCAGACTCAGCAGGGGCCCGTCCAGCATGGGTGGACAGTAGAGCACTTAATGAATGATTTAATGAAACTTAATGAAAATTATATTGACTAAAAATTGTTACACTTGTGTCCAAAAGTATTTAGCCCCACTGCAGAAAAGTGTTTTAGCAAGATTAACATTGCATTAAATTAGATAAACATGTATATTTTTATCTTGTTCATAATCAGATAAAAAATGACTTGTATAATAGACAAACATACCTTAAATTACAACATGTTTCAATATACCAACAAATGTGCTTTTTGTGAATTCCTTATTGACAAAAACATTTTACAACTCTAAACAACAGAGATTTGAATCAGGTGTTGAATGCACCTGTAGATGAGAACGGAACCATAATGAGCAGCAATTAATCATATTTAAATAGACTGAGAATCAGCTCCCTGTAGACCAGGGGTCACCAACCTTTTTGAAGCTGCGGGCTACTTTTGGGATACCAACTCATGTGGTTTACAAACTCAAACCAGTTTGATACACATTTGTGAAATCACAATAATAATTATATAATTAATAATAATAAATAGTTAATTGTTATATATATTGTAACGTCCGTGGGTCGCGCGGAAAGGACGAGACGGATGTAAACAAAAGTTCTGTTTTATTAACACCTTCGGATAACTCGCGGTTACATTTCCGCCATCATTTCCCTCATAACATCGCCCAAAAATTAATGCATTTCACTGGTAAGTGTCACTTTAATGAGCTATTTTTAGAACAGGCCCGCGGGCACCATGTTGGTGACCCCTGGTCTAAAACAAGGCTTCCCAATATCGGGTCCACCCTTTTTTTACTATCCACCTAGCTAGATTCGAGTAGGGTCTGCTTTTTGTTACTAGCTGGGAATTTCTTTCAACCAGTGTTTAAGTTCTTATGATGCTAGCTGCAGTACTTTAATGACCACACATTTAACTTGGACTGTGGAGGTGAGGGGGTGCTGTGGAGCTCCAATTTTTAAGAAGTTCAAGTGCCTGTGATGTCGAGTGATGGTGTTAAGTATGGCGCATAAAGGCAACGGCTAAAGACCGAGTAAACTTCTGAGTCCATGTGTGGATGCAACCCCCACCCCCACCTTACAGAACCTTTGCATCACACATCTAAAATTCTCTAAATGATTAGGACCGCAAGGTAAAAGGGCACGTGGTTGTACTTAAAGTGCATATTGTGGTAACTTGATGTTTACAATGTTTTGTTCATGACTCATGATCGATCCACTCAAATCTACAATTTCTCTCGCTCAACACTAAAGCTAGAGGGTAACGCAACAAAGCTCTCAGTCAAGCAACAAAGCTCTCAGAAACTTGACGCCCCCACTAGGATTGTGGTGGTGAATTAGTTTGCAGTGCTTATACGATCTTGACGCAGAACTATAAAGGGGAAACGACATCGTTGAGGTGACGGTGCTGACGTGCATCAGTGCAGAAATATAAAACAGCCTTCAGAAATGAACATCTAAAACAGTTGCTTTACTTTCTGTATTTATCAGTTTACGTTATATAAAAATGTTTTGCTCTGCATGTTTGTTTGTTTTTACAAATTTGCAATTGTTCAAATATTTCAAATTTTGCTTGATCATCTATCGAAATCAATAAAAGCACTTCCGATTAGAATAAAGAGTAGTAAAAACATCATATTTACATTTCAAATCTTTTTTCCTGATATTTTTTGGGCAACCCTGGTCAGTTCCGTTAACATACTGGAAATCTGAGCGATGAATTACATTACATTTTTAAAGCAATTTAAAAACCACAATGCTAACCGTAAATAGCACAGTTTCAATGTCATATGATACATTTACTACTGTAGATATCTTATCTAAGAAGAAAAATTTCTCATCCAGCCTACAACACCCACAAGATAACATGAACGAATTCGTTTTTACTGTTAACTAGTTAGTTTGCTGGTGGACACTCGAGTAAACACTAACTCTGTGATTTAGGGAGGAGGAGATGAGGTTTTGATACACAGCTATAGCAGCCAAGGACACTCCTTCCAGAGATTGTGTGATTTCTCGCTCTTTTTTTTAACTTTTAGATACTTTTAGCAATAGATCGAGAATTAAATCCACAATTTACAGGTAACGCTAAAAATGGAGATACAGTACATGGTTTTTATTGGACAGTAATGATAGCAAGCTCTCAATCACATGGATGGCTAGTGCAACTGTTAACGTGAATCATTTATGTATTCACACTCTGCAGTTACTCTGAATATCAGCTGGTGCTTATAATAATACGACTCGACAGTGTAAGACAGACCTTGTAGTCTTTATAAAATACATTAAAGCTACAATGCCAGTTACGAGGTAACCTTTGGAAAGTTCATTAAACCACCAACAGTCGAATCCTCTCCCATCTGATTAGCGTTCACATGCGTGGTCAGAACTGTGACGTTAATTACGGGATAAGTTGTGTAATGAAAAACCACTTTGAAACGAAATCTAGGGAGAACGTTCAAACCAGGATTAGAACAGACTAACATGGTGCAGATGTGTGACCACAAATCCACTTGGCAGCGCATTTTTAAAATTACTCACCTCCACTTTAGACCCCAATCAACCATCAGCAAATCGCAGCAGACTAAGCCAAAGGTGCCTCACACACCACTTTCGTCCGTTTCCCTTCAGACCTGTTGCTAACTGTTGCAGAGAATAAGTTCTAGCATGCAGCGATGTAGTTAACTTTGTATGTACTGCTCCATGAGAAAGTTCTTTCAGTATGCGAGTGTGAAGTATGCACTCAACCAGATCTACTACTTCCACCCTCTTACTAGCATCACATAATCGACTGGGTCTGAGAGAGCTTATGGTCTGGATTCAGCTCCATCAGATGTGAAAGCAGTCACAAAGGAAGATGATTAAAGAATAGTGATGTTATTTCTTTCTGAAATTTATGATATATGGTGAGCATTCGTTATTCAACATCGATCAGCTCCAACTACAACACTCTTTTTCGCCAGATCTGAGGGTAAACACAAACAAGACAGTACCCTTAGAAACTTAACGACCTCTAGCGTCATGTCAGTGAATTACTTCACGGTTCATACAACCTCAAGTCAGAATTATAAAAGGATTTCAGCCTAATGGCTGTGCTTTCTAAAAACCTGCAAAAAACCCTGATCTCCATGAAATATTAGATATGCTATAAAATGTATCCTCGCTGCCTGTATATGGCACGAAAAAAGCCGCGTTAATCCAGAAGCTTATAGCTATGCATAGTGCAGCGTATTAATCATCCTCCAGCCCCTCCTGCTCATATTTGAAATCTTTATGACACCCCAGCGACTAAGCGGGTTTCGCAGCCTTCACAGTGGTCTTTCTGTCTCATGTGTGAGGTGTGGGATGGTTAGTGTGGTCTACCCCCTTCGGCTATGCGTCATAATGCTCGGCCTCGGACTGATGGATCGCAGCGGAGACTTCCTGGCTTTTCCCATGTTAACCGTATGTCAGCGTACAGTACCGTGCACGTGTGTACAAAGAAGGAGGCTGTATCTCAGATCTCTTATATCAGCCAGTAGTCTTTTCAAGGTCTTCAGCAGTGGTTGGTTTGTCTCCGTGTACTCTGGGGTGGCTAATTGTAACTGATACGCAGTGCACACAGTGATTGTGGCTACGGTGCCTTTTCTCCACAAGGTGTGTGGAACGTGTGTGTGGCAGCGTATGTGTTTAATGGGCTGTGCATGATCGAGCGGGGTTGCTGGGAAGCAGGCTGGTGGGAATAAAAAGTCCACACACCCAGTATACAGTCTCAGCCAAGAGAAATAATTTCAGATTTATTTCCATCTTTAATGTGACCTATAATTTGTGTGATTCAATTAAAAACAAGTTGAAATGGTTTCGAAGAGAAGATGAAAATATAGAAAAACAATTATGGGGTAGCTTGTCCTTGTGTAGTTTGAGATAGTAAGCTGTGTTCAGAATGAACCAATCACATTCACTCCTGTTAATTAGTAATCAGTGAACTGTCACCAATTCAAGTGACTTTTATAAACCCTGTTTTTCTTGGTTAGAATTTTTTTTTCAAATGTAGTCGTATCATAAGTCCACAGAGCATCTTCAGAGCACCAACCAGAAATTATTTATGAATGGGTTTACTCAGATAAAGGGTTTAAAAAATGTCCAATGAGGTATTAGGGTGGAATAGTGGTTAAAAAAAAAACCATGTGCTTAGTATTTAGAACGCATCATATCAGAACTCAGCTCTGCCGTCTGGCCGGGCTGGGCGGCTGTATAAGCAACGATTGTCTGATGTATCTAGAGTAAGACAAGCCCGATGGGGCCTTCACATAACTGACTCAACTCCAACTGCTAGTTGGTTGATGCTTTCTGTACATGAGTGCCGTTACAGGGTGTGGCTCTCCATACACACAGCTGATCTAACATGTGTTGGATGACTGTACAGTGGAACCTGTTTGTTTATCATACAAACAGTTGACTCAACATATAAACAAAATATGGTCATGAATCATATGATCACATATTTCAAATGTAAATAAATTATGATAATAACGAATGTTTTATTTGAATAAAGGTTTTAAAATATATTTATTATTATATAATTTGGGCTTGTCAGTGACTATTATTATTAGTTTTCTTGTTTAGAGGTTTAAAAGGGAAAATATCGTTTATTTATTATATGCGTTCATCTTTTGTTGTTCATGTTTTTTTTTGCCCTACCATTGAGCCACCAGATTGTTTTTACATTTTGATTTTGAGAACCCAGTCGGACATGTTTCAATTTTGAGAATAAGGTTGAAATATTGTGGCCAAAGGGCGTGTAGTCATCATAGACTTGTCAGTTCAGAGAAACATGGACTAATAATAAACTGCTGCTGATGTGCCATGAGATTTCTTTATTTGTGTAACCATTATGAAAGCCAAATCATCCTTCATTTTAACACAAAGGTTGCTATGGACCTTAATCTCTAAATGATTTAGATTTCCTTCTTGGAATATTTTCATGCTTATTCTCAAAATTTCAACTTAAGGTTTTTTTTTTTCACATCAACCATCATTCATTTAGGTTTTTTATGTGCATTTTTAAATCCCTCATGAAAGACCTGGACTGAAAGCTAGCTGTTATATCTAATGGCCAAACTCTCTAATGTTCCTATTCAGATGTTAAGGAAATGACGAAATTATTCAGACCAATTACTGTCTGTTGCTCCCTTGAGACGATGTTAAAAAGTATCATTGTAACCTTCCACTTGAATATCGTTGCTACTTCCCACAAGTTATGGATGGCTTTCAGTAATTATATCCTGTCAGACTTTGTGGCTTCTGATTATCTGCCGCTATAACTAAGTCTGGCCGGCTAATACTGCTGTTCTTATAAGACGCAGTTACAGTTGGCACCCTTTTTAGTGGGTTTTATGTCAGCAAAGCTGTAGTTTCGGCTCTCAGTGGCAGTGTAAAACCATTTTGTCCTGTAGAAAGCCACAGAGAGAATGCACACCGTTAAGATGCTTTAATGCAGCCAAGGCTACCGCATGGTGGTGAGAGAAAATGAGTGTGGAGAAGTAAAAGTGTGTTTGTGTGTCCAGTCGCTTCGTACTTCTTCCAAGACAGAAACTGCTGTCCATGTTTAAAGCATCTTTTTATTGGGCTGAAAATGCAGGCATTTCGTTGTTTGGGCAAAGCTGCAGGCGCCTCATAGCCCAGCTGTGGCCAAGCTCAGCACAGCCCTTAAATTAGAGCGTAGGCCCCCGGAGCCAGTCACACGGATCAGGGAACGGGGCGGCAGCAAAATGAGTGAGGTTGGGGAAGGGGCACCAAAACAAAAACATCAACAAATAGTTGATTCATTAGGGAACCTGTTTGGCTTCAGGCCACAGGCTTATCCATCAGCAGTGTGTGGACCTTTGGTCCGCTGTGGGATTGTGGCTCATGTACACATCATACATGATTTTTTTTTCTACTGATGATTGTGTGTTTGCTAATTATATAGGACAGGATTGACTTCATCTCGTATTTATACACAAGAATTCAGCACAGACAATGGATTGTTGTTATTTCTCATGATTATAATATTGGAAATATTGACAATTGGTCTTGGTTTAAAGACATTTAACATATAATTTGGTGTATTATATCGATACATATATACATTAATTAAGATCGGTATTCATCCTAATGTCCATATTTATGTTAATCTGTAATTATTGAGACATCTGGTCTTAATTCTTTGACCAATAATGACTAGTTTTGACAACCCTCTTACCGTATCCATAAGAATAAAGTTAGACACCTCCAGTATTTCAAAAAAAGATGTGACCATTAAAACAGGTTCTGGTTTTTCAACCGTATAAGTCTTTATGGAGTGTAATATATCTCATCAAACTATGATGGAAAAGACATTTATAATCAATTTTGGAGGTTATTTATGCAAATATGTTCCGTGTGTTGTTCAAGTAACTTGTATTTGGGTTGCTTTTGGTAGGCGTTCAGAGGGGGAAAAGAATTCTAATTATCATAAAGTGAAAGTGCATGATAAGCAGAAGGTACTATGCATCAGATTAACCACACATCGGTATAAAATCAACTCTATATCAGTGTTCTTCTTTCAAAACATTTTTTTGGAGAATATATGACTCCATATTTAACCGTTTGTCCACTGAATTCTTTTGGCTTTCCCAGTTAAAAGCTGAAACTGGTGATTCGTTCACTAAGCTGTCAGCAACCAATGAGGAGAGAGATTGAATCTCGGATTGGTTTATACAGTTGTTTTTCTGTCAGAAATTTCATTGAATCTTTGTACAAATAAATGATTTATAGATAGAGTGAGAAAAACAAATGTATTTTGATCATAGATAAGAGCACAGCTCACTAAGTCTGAATTTCTTTGAAAAGTGAATAGTTTCAGACAGTGATTGTTTGCATGTTTACGTTCATGCACATAGACTCATGCATTATATTGTATATATGTGTATTCTAGATATACTCAATATGTAAAATATGGCCATTTGAACATGGAATTAAAAGTAGTATCGGATAAGGCGATTTTGTGAAATACCATCCAGTCCGAGTTCATTATGGTTGTTTGGAAAATATGACATTTTCTGGGTACAAACTGCAAGTCTCTGGCTATAGTTGGATTGAACTGACAACCATCAAATTACCAGTCCAGAACTGTGACCACTAAGCTAACAAAGTCATCTATACATGACTACAGTTGGCAAGGCGGGTTTAAAAGCACAAATCCTGTAATCACAAGATTCTTGTTTGTGCCATACACTTTAACTATCAATTGGTTATTAATTGCTTATTGCTTTTGGTGCTTCTTGGTGTATTGAGTGTATAAGTGCCTGTCTGCAGTACTGACCTTTCCCCGGTTGAGAATGTTTGGTTTATAAAACTAGGTTGACCGGACAAAACTAATTATCTCAGGTGCATACAGTTAACTACATTGAAAGGCAATCCAGTTATTTAGTAACCATTATTCATACAATCAATTGAAATTGAATAGGGGTCCCCTAACCACCAAGGGTTGTCTAGAATCGAAGACAAATCGAAGAACTTGCAGGGAGTGTAGATGATCAGATTTAATCAACAGTCACACAAGATAAGTTCTACTGTCACTGTGAGTTTTAATGCTGCTGCGTTGGGACGACAATCATGATGTTAACCGGAAAGCAAGCTGTTTGGCGTGCTGCTGCTGTTGCTGCTGGAAGAACGAGGTTTGTAGTACATGGACAGTGTAGCCTTGTGGGTAGAGCGTTGGACTGGGAACCCAAAGGTTAGGGGTTCAACCCTCTGCTACACTCCGCTACACTGCTGGGTCCTTGAGCAAGACCCTTAACCCTGTCTGCTCCAGGGGAGCTGTACATTGGCTGACCCTGCACTCTGACCCCCAACTTCCAGACAAGTTGGGATATGCGAGGAGAAACATTTCATTGTACTGTACAATGAATATGATGTATATGATGTATATGTGTAATGACAAATAAAATAGAATTTGAATTTGAAATCTGTTATAGCTCCATACAACCACATACTGTAACCCTGATCAGGATAAAACTTCAGTGTTGTTGGAGAGTGTGTGCACACCTGAACTGAGACACAGGGGGAGAGCTGAATTAATGGAACAAGACATTTTCTGAAGTTTTGGGCACATTTGTGTATCTTTTATGGAAACACTACCTCCGTCATTTACTAATAAGTAGGATAAGTGCACCATTCATACTTTAGCTTTATTAGTGACCCATTATGGCTTTAGGAAACACTGAAATCCAGACAGAAATATGAAGAGAACCGTTACAGACATACCAAACCCTTAAAGAGTTCCTTATTAGTTAGTAGCATTAACTCCTTTCTCTATAAAGATGAGTTTGAATGACTCACACTTAGCTATAATTATGAGTTTTGATGACACCCCCGGGTCTTGCTCTGGGTGGAGGTTGGACTCTTAAGATTAATAGCCCAGCATTATAATAATATAATAACCTTAAAATTAAGCTACTTCTACTCGTCTATGTATCTTTTAACATGAAAATGGACAGTAGACGTCATATAAGCTTCCCTTTTGAATTCTAAATGCATTACAGGCAGTGACAAACTGCTCAAGACTTCAGATGGTTCACATTCGATGATTGTATATGTCTAAAATAGTAGCCTAGTGGGTGGAGCATTGGGTTATCAGTCGGATCAAATCCAGCTTCAGCTGGATTGGTGCTGGGAGACTCTGAGAAATGATTTCATGCCTTGAGTAAATTAACATTTTTAAAACATTCTTTAATGTTTTATTTTATTTTTATTCAACTACACTATCCTGTTCAGGGTTGTACATTTATGTTGGTTAACACTGAAATCAAAGCAGGAACACCATGGGCATGGTGGTGATCAATCACAGAGCCTCTGCCATCCCATCTTTAGGTGTAGTTTGTAAAAATTAGCGTAGATGCCCTGACATCTACTAACATTTGATAGTCAAATCTACAACTCTACAATATACACCAAATCTACCTCTAAAATGACAAGACACTCCAAAGATGCTTTACTCTTTTAAATGCTTGTGTGGCTCTCAGATTTTTAATGAAAAACATTCAATTTCTTTTGGACCATAGCACCCAATGTATGGTCATGTTGGTCAATTTGTTTTATGTCTGTCAACATCAAATCATTTTCCAAGAAGTTACTGGATCAGATCTGAAAATGTTGCCAAGCATAGACCTGTTTGGTGTTCTAATATGCAAGACCACAAGTACTGAACTTTTCCGTAACTAGCAGTGTTCTTTAGTTGTCTGTCTGGATCAAAGAAAGAAATTGTAAAAGGTTTCGTCAATGCAGGGACTTTACAAGTCTCAAGTCCAGATAAATAGGGAGGGTGGTGATAGGGGGGAGACAAATCAATAGTGTGGCTAACAGTACACTGTTGGCACCTAAAGAGCAAAGGCCATGGGCTTGTTTTTTAATGCAGTATTGTTTTCCAGGGTCCCGCATCTAAATCAGAAAGTGTAGTGGCACTAATGTTACTTACTAGCAGTAAACTGTTTACTTAGAACTCATTTTCTATTCAAATCCTTTCATTCAGTCTCAATCTGGCTTCTCATAATCAGCTTCCGGGAACCAGGATGTATAAAATTTAGATGGAATACTAGAACAAGGTCAGGAACTCTTTAAGGGGTCATTGGATGCAACAATGAGGTTAAATGTCTTTCAGTCTACCAGACTACTTGGCTCTCATTAGGATGCTTCTACTGCTGCGACCCCAATTATGAGATTAACCTGCGTGATCAGGGTTAAAGCTGCCAATCATGAGTCTATACGTTTGCAGCTGTAAGTCAGTATTGTGTCATATAGATGTAGCATTAAAATCTGAATAAAAAAGTCGGTCACTGAAAAAACTGCCCAGTGCTATCAGGGGTTTGTGCATGGGCTGGGAATCGTTCCCCCACATCGGTTTAAGCATCAACCTCCAAACATCTGCAATGGGTCTAAGGGGCAACCCAAAAAGAGCTGAATCTCCTAATAAGTCTCTTCATGTCTTCTGTAGAGACTGTCGTACCCCTGCACACCACTCCATAAAAGTTTATTGATTTCATCACTGTATCACACAAAGTCTTTTGGAGAGTCCCCTTACTTCAAAAGATCTCAGTCTCCTAAATAGACAGCGCCTACTCTGTCATTTTACTGAAAATAAATTACACAACGCCTGTCCAAAATGCACCTACCTCATCGCACTGATGCAGGAGCATCCCATCCTATTCAAAGCTTCAAATACCAATGAGCACATTGCATGCTGTTTTCATTCAGATTGCCCTAACTCTAACCCTAGTACTGGCCAGAGTTATTGCAAAGTATTCTGGACCTCTACTAAATCTCACTGTACCTTTTTTCTTTTTAGAAGCATCGATTTTATGTTGCATGTTAGGAAAAACCGTGTCCTATATGACTTAAATAATTAGAACATCTTCTGAACCTCTGCTCTTCCACATACATAGACATCAACCTCTCAAGCAAGCACAGATATTCTTACTAGCCCTAGACTGGCTAATATTGACCTTTCCACACTTTATTTACTTAGTAAATACATAAATGAATAGATAAAAAGTGAACATCATGAGTTGCAGTAACATTTATTTGAGCAGTTTTTACAATATAGAAGCATCCATCTGGTAATCAATGTTGGTAGACGTACTAGATGCACACTGCTGTGTAATCTTACGTCTTGGGCCAAACTGTTTATTTTTACATGTATTTTAAATATGAAAGTAACTAACGCTGGGAAAGCATTATAGCCGCTGTACAAACTCTCTCTCTCTCTCTCTTCTCTCTTCTACCCACATCCTTGATTTTTTTTCCTTCTTTTTTTACATTTCTGGCTTTCCAAGCCTGTACTTTCTCAGCGGGCTCATTTCAGCATTGAGGCTTATGTATAACAAGTCTCTGAATGTTACTCTGACTTCCTGAGTCCTTGCCTCTATCCCACACTGTAACCCTCTGCAGCATGTGGAACAAATTGTGCTGAAAGGGGAACGCGCTGCCTTGCAGGGTAATGAATTTAGACCTCCAGTGGTCTCCAGGTTCCACGGTGGACCTATCGGCAGTGGGGCTGTGATGTGGAGCTCTTTGCAGTGTGCGGTGGAAAAACTAGCACTCTCAGAGGCACAGTGGGAAGGTGTGAAGCTGCTGAGTGCAGGGTGTTGCAGAGCGACGTGTCTGACCGGTCATTCAGTGCTTCATTTGATCTGCAACTAAGTGTCTTGTTAACAGACAGAAAGCAAGGTCCACATGGCTCGACTCGTGACATACTCTCTGGTAGTCTTCAGCACATTCTAGTAATGTTTCACACATTATTTAAAGTGGAAAAAGACTTTTCACTGCTACGATGTCGCAAATCTTTTACTGCGGGGATGTTGGATAGTCAAAAGTGGTACTCTACTGAATCTCAGTTCCTTGAGCAAGGTCATTAACTCTGTTTCTGAGTGTATAGAACTGAGTTCGACAAGGCCTCAATTGTGATAGCAAGACGACTTGGTTAGAGCATTTCTACAAATCAGTTCTTGGTGTGTCCTCTAGATCAGTGTTTTTCAACCTTTTTTGAGCCATGGCACATTTTTTACATTGCAAAAATCCAACAGCCCACCACCAAGTAAAAATGTTATGAAATAACACTTTTTAGCCTAATTATGACAATACTATCACTTGATTCATCTATACTTACTCAGTGTGATACCTGGGCCTGTTTAGATGAACACAAAGCTGAGATCTTTGGAGGAATTAATTTGGAGTCCGTCTGCTTGTTTTGAAGCGTCAGGTGTTTCGTTTGGAGATGGTGTTTAAGCTTACTTGGGACCTTGCCACTGTTAGCTAGCTTTTCGCCACACACCAAGCACAATGGAGTTATGTAATCGCCGCATCCCCGGTGAAAGTAAATCCAAATGAAAGATAGCTTTCGCTGTACTGCCTCGAGTTCACCGTCTTTGCTTTCTTTTGACTTCCACCCATACTAGAGTCTTCAGGAGGGTCTGCATTTTGTCCCAGGCCCTGTTCAGAGCTTGGATTACTCCTTTTCAAAAACTTCTCCATCACTGTCCACCTGTCTTGCTCATCCCTACAGCTGCGTCACATCTTCTGTCTCAGAGTATTAAGGTAATTAGCTATCTGCTGCCCCTACTGACACGGAAGAAAATACATGACTTTTAAAGCACAGTCACTTGACAATGTCCCAAGTAATGACCAATTAAGGAAATTGGATAATTTTCCATGGCACACTTTATTATATCTCACGGCACACTAGTGTGCTGCGGCACAGTGGTTGAAAAACACTGGTCTATACACTGAATGTTGGAACAAGACAATTCAAATATGATGCCTTGACAATAGTCAATGTTCCCATGGTGGATGATATAAATCTGGAGGGTTGATTTTATCAATCTTACCCAGGAAAGGAATGTTCACTCTTAGTCACGATTCGTTCCAAGTTGAACTAAGCAAAAAAAAGTTATTTCTCAGCAACAGCACAGTATCTTATGACAGAAAGTAGAAAATATTAATTATTATTTAAGATTTTACTAAAGGCATAAACATTTATTCACAATAAAAGCAGTAGAAATGTTGTTTGGTTTATATGTTGTGTAAATATGATGTTAGTAAAACATTCCCAGCAGTAAGTAATAACTTTACTATTGTCTTATTCCAAATAGAAGTTCTAAAACACTTTAGCCTGGTGCTTAGAGAACCAGGTTTGTGATCAGAAGGTTGCAGGTTCAAGTCACCCAGTCATGATGGAAGTGCTCTTGAGCTAGGCATCTTAACCTTAACTGCTCCCCGGGCACTGTAGCTATGGCTGCCTACCACACCGGGCATCTGTGCTCGATGCTGCCCACTAGTATATGTTCACCAGTGTGTGTAAATGTGTGTTTTACTGCATGAATTGTGTTAAAATGTTCATGACTGTGTTAGATATAAACTTGTAAAACAATAAACCTTTAAACTTTAATAAACTAAACAGTTTAATCTGTGTTGTGAAAGTTAATGATTTTATATAAGATTGATGATAATGTAATGTACTAAACAGTGACAAACAATAAAAGAGGGCAAATGTTTAGTAGCTTGCAGTGTTTTTGCACAACTACAACCACTCAACTGCTTCACAAAACATTTAGATTGTTTCCAAAACTTTTTGTTTTTTTGCTGTACAAAATAGCCTATTTGCAACCCAACAACCAATAATTTTGCCACAGAAAGTATTCCAAGTGTTACAACAGGTCAACGTTTTTGTTTCTCAAACTATTTCTTATCTGTCAATTCGCTGCCCCACCTGCATACGAGTAACAAACCTGCATTATGAACAAACCTGCATAACCTGCATTGTTTCCATCCAAAACAAGTCACTACAACATTATAGAAATGATATGACGGCTGCCATAAACACGCAAGCACAGAGGTAAAGTTAGTTTCATATTCACAAGCTATTAAAGACAGAAATTCTAACTGTGACTATGAAAGTAACTTTATCACAGTCATATCTGCAATTACTAAGAATTTGCAGAATTAAGAACCCATCCAGGAAAAAACAATGCTGCATTGCTTTGCAACTCTCTCCTTTTTGGCCTTCCTCAAAAATCCCTCCATAAACTACAGCTGGTTCAGAACACTGCTGCACGTAT